>JAOTRH010124537.1:0-14604 GCA_034768845.1 Heliamphora exappendiculata
ATAAACATCACTTTTGTCTGTCAATTTATGGGTCAAGAGATACTCAGGATCAAGGTAACCCTGCAGGTACATCATGCGATAAGAAATTTTGAGTCAACACAATTGAGCCAAAAGACATCTCACAGTTATAGAGAAGTTAGATCTCAAAGGTGATTTAACTAAACCAACCAATTATCTTGCATCTTTCATAACTTAAAAACTCTACAGACCTGCAGAAATATCTCTGCAATCATTCAATTATTTGCATTGACATTTAATTAAAACCTAAGAAAATTAGAAACAAAGTTAAGGTGGATATTCACATGCATAAATATATTTATATCTCAAAAAATGTTTTTTACATATGCGTGCATTATTTTTCACCTAGTTTCCCAATATTGTATAGTTCAATAGTGCTACCAGATTCAGACTAACCGGTGTTCCCTTCACAATTGTGGATACATGATTAGGCATGGTCCCTTCATCATCCAGAACTGGTGCAAGCCGCGAAAGTCCAAAATCAGAGACTTTAGAAGTAAGTTTAGAGTCAAGCAATATGTTGCTGGCCTTAATATCTCGGTGGAATATAGGTGGATGAGCTTCAGTATGGAGATAAAGAATGCCTTTTGCTGAACCTAATGCAATTTGTAACCTCACACCAAAATTCAGAGTCACCTTAGATTTAGCTGTCAAATTACAAAAAAAAAAAAACATTGATTAGAGCTTAGGAAGAGCGCTTCGACAAAGATGTAGAACCATAAATTTTGAACTCAAACAAATGTTGCAGTTTGAACCAACTGGGGCAAGCCCAGTTGGCCAGAACTCTTGTGCCTCATTAGGAGGTCAAGTGCTTGAGTCTGGCCTATCGCTAGATCCCCCAATATCCCAAGCTACAGCCTCCCAGTGTACCAAAAAAAAGTAAAAATGCAATTTAGAAAGAGATGGTATATATCAAAGCAAGATAAGTTCAGTAAAAGAAATCTAGAATTATCAACAAAGGCAGGTAACAAAATTTTATTTTTAACACATTCCTTTGATATTGGGTTGTCCATATTTGTTGTCCCTTGTTAATATTCAGCAAATTTTTAAATTTATTAGCTTCTTGAACATATAGAAATTGATGAGAAGATAAGAATAGATGCATAACAGGGGTCAAAGTGATGGCCCAAAACCATTAAAGCTGAAGTTGCTCTGCTCAAGAATAATAGGTCGATGCAATAAGAATGGAAAATGACAATAATAAAGTTATTTTCCATCAAAACATCAAATAGCATTCAAATCCTAGTTCAAAAATCATACACGTTCATTCCAATTTACAATAACAAAAGAACCCAAATCTTCTGGACAGTTTCTGGAACTTTTTTTGGGGGGGGGGCTTTGATGAAAAGGGAAAGAAGAAAAGTGAAGGAAAAAATACATATAAAACAAAATTTTAACCATAGAACGGGGTCGAGAAATGATGAATCTAGAAAAACTTCCTTACCAGAAAGACAGTCTTGCAAGGTGCCATTAGGCATGAACTCATAAACCAGCATCTGCAAAAGCATCAAGCATGTATTCGCATGAATAGATTTCTACAATGGAATTGATCGTCATACATCAAACACGACAAAACTTATTATAAAAAAAAGAAGAAGAAGATCTAAACACTCAACAAAATTACACCCGTTTGTTCATTGGACAACAGAAGAATTTGCATCTTCAGTTTTCAAGCATGCATAAGAAACTAGAAAATCTGCATAACTCAAACATACTGAGAATACAGAGAAACAATATCATCCACATAACAATACGGAACTGCCTAAGTAACTCTAAAATGTCTCAGAAGGTTTTTCCCTGGAATCACTACATTCTTATAGATACATTGACAACTTGTAAGCAGGATCATCTAACTTGTAAGCAGGTTCATCTGCTCCAATGTTCCACTTTAAAAGGGTGACTATCTTCCAAATTATGAAAATGATGCTTTCTTTTAATAAACCTTTTCAACAACCCCTAAGACAATCTTAGTTGTCAATTGTCGATGACTTGGGGGCGGCACTCATGCGGAGTTTCAAACTAGCTAAAATCAAGAGAGACACGTATAATCATTCACTTAAATGCAGATGTGAAAGGTGTCTTTGATATTTAGTTGATACAAAATAAAAGACTCAAAACCTTGTCAGGAAGACTTCCGTGGTTATGCTCTTTAGCTAATGGTAAGGTTTTAGCAGGACAAACTACTTAACTAGAGCATGGATGAATCCCAGCAAATGAATAAGAAAGATGGCGAGAATTTCAGAATTCAAAGGTTTCTAAGATAAGCAGGGCTGCAGGAGTAAGAAGCAGAAAAAAGAAATGTGATCCAGTTAAATCAGCACTATTAACTGGAGTAGCAAAAATGATGCTCAGGGATGGTATAAAGTGACCATCACAGCACACACTGCTCAATCATTTTTAAGGTGAGCAATAATGAAATGTCAAACAGATCACCAATTGATCCTTAGCACGGAATGATCCCCTAAAAAATTTAAGGAAAACAATGACAGAACTTCATTTGAGCGCATTGCCCAACTTAATATACCTGCTCATCTTCTTCATCACAGTATCCGACCAATGAAACTAGATTTCGATGATGTAACCTTGATAACATTTCTATCTCTGTCAAGAATTCCTTTTTACCCTGCAAAGATCCTTCTTTTGCACGTTTTATGGCCACAACTGTGTTATCAGATAAAATTCCTCTATAAACCTTCCCATAACCTCCTTGGCCAACTTGAGTTGAGCTATTGAAATCATCGGTTGCCAATGACAATTCTTTAAAGGTGAAGCTTTTAACACCGTCAATTTTTATAGACAGCCTTGAGGCTGAAAGGATTACAATTGAGTTAGCCACTTAGGTAACACTTATATGCAATTCTCACAGAAAAGATGACTGATAACAAGAATTGAATTTCAGTTTTTACATAAATTATTAAACAACTTACATAAATGCTTTCTTGACATGGTATGCTGGTTTCTAGCATGTCTTCTAGTAACAAAAAATGTGATTGCTGCAGAGATTGTAACAGCAAAGACGATGACTGCTACAACAATAGCTATCAAAATGCCCTTGCGTATACTTTTTCCTTGAGTCTCAATTTTCACTACGACAACAAAAATTCATGTTAGTGTACAATTTCAAGGAAAATAAATATAAATATGAACTCTCCTTGTATTGCTTTGATTTAGGAGTTCCATGTGAGCTGAAGTATCATTCCACTACAAAAGATTAAGCATGTGCCCAATTTTGTTTCTTAAAAGCTACAAAGCTGTCACATCCCGTTAAGGGATATGACCAACTGTGAACCACAGATCCCATGGATCACGGAAGCCTAACATTGAGCAAAATGCTACAAGTGGAAAGCACTAAGAGATGCAAACAAATGAGTAAAAAAGTAATTAAAACCATAAAATATACAAAAATCCGTGGGACACATAGCCCACTGAAGTACTGAACTAATAAACACGATTAGGGTACATTGAAAGACTGGGGGCCTTATGGCCCTTATCACATTGGATAAAAAACAATTCTTTGACGGCCATTAAAGATCAACCCTACTGTAACAATCTTTTCCAGAATTTCATCCCAAAGCCAATTTCACTTGATTCTTTTGGTGTTCCCCCCTCCCCTTCTTTTACTGTTATATACATATCCATATATACATGCAGGTTTATGAATTTCACCGCTGCCAAGTCTCCACTTACCATAGAACACAAGAATAGTAGTTGTTCGGTAGCTTTGATCTCTCTCTCTCTCTTTTTCATTTTTTTTCTCTGCTATATAAAATTTACTGTTGTTATATATACACCCCCATATATACTCACAATTTCTTGGTTGCCCAGCAGCCTTGCTTCTTTTTCTATTCCTTTCTCTCTCTCTCTTTCCCCTCGCCCCCCCTTCTCTCTCTCTCTCTCTCTCTCCCTCTCTCTCTCTCTCTCACACACACTATCTCTCCTCCACTGCTAAGAA
Source organism: Heliamphora exappendiculata (assembly GCA_034768845.1). Taxonomy (NCBI): domain Eukaryota; kingdom Viridiplantae; phylum Streptophyta; class Magnoliopsida; order Ericales; family Sarraceniaceae; genus Heliamphora; species Heliamphora exappendiculata. The sequence continues at coordinate 3,971 of JAOTRH010124537.1, forward strand.
CCCATCCCACATTCAACCAAGTGTACCTGCAACAACCAAAGAAATAGAAGAGAGAAAGTAAGAATAAAAGAGGAGGAATGAAGAGGTTCTCACCAGAAAATAAGAACAATGGCTGGACTTGTGTAATTCCTGCAACTCTCTCTCTCTCTCTCTCTCTGAATTAAATCCTATCCCTACTCTATATGTACAGCATATAGAACTCCAATCCCTCTATCTATATGTTATGACATGTTTATCCAACCACTATCCCGCTTTGATTAGAACTCGACCATCTTAAGAATTTCTCTTCCACTATCATTATGTTATCCCACTTATATTTTTTTTAATTAGATATATATTGTTAATATATATTCAGTATTAAGATATTAAGTATTAATAATAACATGTGGGGATGCCCATAGTATCTATTGTAGGCTCTCATTTGCTTAATAAATACGTGTGTATATCTCACAATGAGATATACGCTTTCCCGTATCATTTTCTCTCTTTTCTAACAGGGTATCAAAGCCATGAAACCCTAACCACCACGAAACCCTAGCTTCCACTCAAACCAGCCGCCAAACCAGAAACCCTAACCCTAGCCGCGGAGCACCAGACCCCTCGCCGATCCTCGTCGGCCCTCCAGCAGTCGTCGCCGACCCTCGTCGGCCCTCCAGGAACACTCGCCGACCACAGTCGGCTTGCCCACAGCGTGCGCCGACCCTCGTCAACCCCTTTAGGGGTGACGACGACTTCAATCGGGCCTTCCTATGGAGCTCGACGATCCTAGTCAGGCCCTTCAGGGATGACGTCGACCTCAGACGACTCGACCAGGAGGGTTGCCGCCCTCGTTAGCCCTTCCAGGGCTGACGTCAGCCATCATCAGCCCCTCCAAGGGTGACGTCAACCACCGACAGCTCTTCCAGGGGCCTTCCTCTAGCACCGACGACCATTGTCAAATTTCGACAGACCCTGTAGGCCCTCTCTCAGTCGCTAGACTTGCCTTTTCTCTTTCTTTCCCTAACTGCATCAGTCCGCCAGTGTAGTTCCGCAATGTCTGCGAGTTTGATGATGCTGTGAGGGTCCGGTGTGGTTTTTTGTTATACTTCCGTGTAGATTGAGACTTGTGTTTGTTTTTGTGGTATTTCTTGTTCCCCTTGTTGGTGAACAAAGATGTCAGAGGATTCCGTAACCCGTGAATCCCAGGTTGAAGTTGGTCAGCAGCATACCACAAAGGTGTTTTCGTCATCCACACGGTTAGTTGATCGGCGACTTAATGGCGCCAATGGTTATGCTTTATGGAATAAAAGTGTTCTTAAGTCTCTGCAAGACATGGAATTGGATTCCCACCTGTTTGATGATCCTCCTTCATGAACATCAACGACTTTTCGGACTTGGACCCGGAATGATACCCGAATATTTAGTCAGTTGTTCAACTCGATGGATCCTTCCGTTCAGGCTTTGGTGGCCAACACTGATATTGTGAGAGAGATCTGGTCTTCGTTAGAATCTATCTATTCAGCCACTAATGATCTATCACGTCTATATGACATCATGAAAGGTTTCTTTCAATTCCAGTAATCCAGCAGGCCTCTTCAGGATCATTTTATTCAATTTAAGATTTTGGCTAATGAGTTTGATCGCCTTCTCCCATTCACAAATCAGTTGTCTCAGTTTCAGCAGCAGCGGCAGCAACTTTTGGTGGTGTGCTTCTTAGCTAATTTGGATTCCGAGTTTGACTCCGCTTGCTCTCAGATCCTTGATGGGGCCAACATTCCCACTTTCTTCGAGACATTCCGACGTGTGAGTCGAACGTCCTGTTGATATGAGTCTCGTGGTACTGGTACATCCGCTGTTGAGATCTCCGATCAGTCTGCTTTAGTGGGTTTTCATGGTAGCCGCAGCAGTCGAGGTCGTAGTCGTGGTGGTGGTAACAAGTCCGGTCGTGGAGGAGGTCGTGATGGTGGTCATGTGACCCGTACATGCCACTATTGTGAGATCCGGGGACACATTCGCAGTGAATGTTACAAGCTTCAGGAGAAGCCTCCACTGGTAGCCAATGCTACATCTGATTTCAGTCAGTAGGACTATATCCAGCCAAGTCCTCATGGAGCCTCTAATTCGACCAGATAAGTTGTAGAGATAACTGCTGCAGAGCATGACCAGTATATGCATGGTCATATTGGACAGAGTACGAGTTCTTCTGATGTACCAATAGCCACCTTTGCAGGTAATCCCATTGTATGTGTGGCTATCCCCCACACTTGGGTTATTGATTCTGGCGCTTCTGCTCACATGGATGGATCATCAGGTATTCTATCAGATTATAAGTTGACCCCTGGTCACGCTGGCGTTTTGGTGGCTAATGGCTCCTCCTTAGCTGTTGAGAGTTGTGGTGTTGCGACACCAACTCCTGCCCTTTCTTTATACAATGTCTTGCATACTCCTGATAATCCCTTTAATATACTATCTATCAGTCAGATTACTACTGATTTGAGTTGCTCCGTGACATTTTTTCCTGATTCTTGTATTTTTCAGGATCTTACGACGCAGAGGATTATCAGTAAAGGACGGGTCTCGGGGGGGTTGTACCTACTAGATGCTACTCCTGCTCAGACGTATTCTGCCTTATCTTCTTCTTCCCTTGATATCCATTGCCATCTTGAGCACCTTAGTTTGTCTAGTCTTAAAATTATTTACCCTAATTTAAGGTCTGTATCTGCTATTGAGTGTGAGTCGTGTCGTTTTGCCAAGCACCTGCGTGTGCCTTTCAAGTCTCAAGTCAATAAAAGAGCTTCTGCTCCCTTTCAGTTAATACACTCTAATATCTGGGGACCTAGTCCGGTTACCTCTTTATTTGGTTTTTGTTATTTTGTGAGTTTTGTCGATGATCACTCTAATGCCACTTTTCTCTATTTAATGAAAAATAAATCTGAGGTTTTATTTGTGTTTACTCAGTTTTGTAAGACTGTGCAAACTCAATTTGGTACTTGCGTTAGGATCTTGCGTAGTGATAATGTGGGAAAGTATATGTCTACTGTCATAAGGGAGTTTCTAGTGAGTCATGGCATTTCCCATCAGACGTCGTGTCCTGATACTCCCGAACAAAATGGGGTGGCTGAGCTGAAAAATAGACATGTTTTGGAAACATTCCGTACTCTCCTATGTCATATGCATGTTCCTCATCATTTTTGAAGTGAGGTTGTTCTTACAGCCTGTTATCTTATTAATCGCATGTCGTCTACTGTCTTGGGTGATATTTTTCCGATGTCTATGTTAGCTCCTATGTTACCCGGGCACTCCCTGCCTCTTAAAATCTTTGGTTGCGTATATTATGCGCATGACACCAGGCCACAGGTCACTAAACTTGATGCTCGTGCCCTCAAATGTGTGTTTCTTGGCTACCCTCAACACTAGAAGGGGTATCGATGTTACTGTCCTGCGCTTCGTCGTTTTGTTGTGTCTCGAGATGTTACCTTCCTGAGGTCAACTCCATTCTATTCTCCTTCTTCTCCTGTTCCACCTCCAGGTCGTGAGTCACCTCCCTCCCCTTTGTCTGCCGATTTTTTAGTCTCACGAATTACAACTGATACTCCTGTCTCCCCTTCTAAGCCGCTCCCGGTGCCACCTCCTGCAGCTTCGCCCTCCCGTGATCCGCCTCCTACTGAGCCAGTTCTCTCATCGGTTGATCCGCAGGTAAGTGAGCCCTCTATTGCTGCCCGTCGCCCTTATCGTCTCTATCGGGATCACCCCCGGTATGTTGACTCCTATAAGGGCTTGTCAGCTTCTTTACGTGCTTTCATTTCTACAATTGATACTACTGCTGTTCTTGGTAGTGTTTCAGAGGCTCTCTCCCATCCTGGTTGGCGTTCTGCTATGTTAGAGGAAATGTCTGCCCTGGATAATAATGGCATTTGGAATCTTGTTTCTCTTCCTGCCGGGAAGAAGGCAGTTAGCTGCAAGTGGGTTTACACTGTGAAGGTGAATCCTAATGGATTTTTGGCTCGCTTGAAAGCACGTCTTATTGCAAAAGATTATGCCCAAACTTATGGTATTGACTACTTTGAGATTTTGTCTCATGTTACCAAGATGACTTCCATTCGTCTTTTTCTTTCTCTCGCTGCCACTCGGAATTGGCCACTTTATCAGTTGGATGTCAAGAATGCCTTTCTCCATGGCGATCTTCAGGAGGAAGTCTATATGGAGCAACCTCCCGGTTTTGTTGCTCGGGGGGGTCTGATCTGGTGTGTCGCTGTTGTCGTTCTTTGTATGGTTTAAAACAATCTCCTCAGGCCTGGTTTGTAAGGTTTAGCACGGTGGTGCAACAGTTTGGTCTGCAGCAGTCGGGCGAAGATCATACTGTGTTCTTTCGTCGGACAGCTTTCGGCTGTATTCTTCTCGTTGTATATGTTGATGATATTGTCATCACTGATGATGACCGTGTTGGGATTAGTAGCCTAAAGGCCTTTCTGCAGACAAAATTTCAAACTAAAGATCTTGGGCACTTACGGTATTTCTTGGGGGTCGAGGTGGCCAGAGGTAAACATAGAATTTTTATTTCTCAGAGGAAATATGTGATTGATATTTTGCGCGATGCATGCCGGCTGAATGCAAAAAGTGTGGAGACCCCGATGGATCCGAGCGTGAAGCTTCTTCCCGATAACAGTGATGTGTTTTCTCACCCTGACATATTACAGAATGGTAGGGAAATTTAATTATTTGACCACCATGACTAGACCAAATATTGCATATCATGTCAGCATTGTGAGTCAGTTTATGTCTGATTTTCGCGTTGTCATTAGAATGCAGTAGTTCATATCCTACGGTACCTCCATCCTAACCCGGGAAAGGGTCTACAGTTTTGTGATCGGGATCATTTACGTACCGAGGGCTATTCTGAGGCAGACTGGGCTGGATTCCCGATTGATAGGAGATCCACATCAGGGTTCTCTGTCTTTGTTGGTGGGAACCTAGTATCATGGAAAAACAATAAGCAAGATGTGGTATCGAGATCTAGTGCTGAGGCGAAATATAGGTCTATGGCTTTGGCAACGTCCGAAATCATATGGGTTCAACAACTTCTCACTGAATTAGACGAACCGCCTATGAATCCTACCAAGTTGTGGTGTGACAATAAATCTGCTGCCTACATCGCTACTAATCCAGTGTTTCTTGAGCGGACTAAGCACATCGAGATCGACTGTTATTTCATCCGCCACAAGTATAAGAACGGCACTATCGATTTTGGCTTTGTTCGATCTGGTGAACAGTTGGCTGACGTGTTCACTAAGGCACTGCCTGGTCCTCGGGTTCACTATATTTGTAACAAGTTGGGCATGATTGATATCTATGCTCCAACTTGAGGGAGGTGTTAATATATATTCAGTATTAAGATATTAAGTATTAATAATAACCTGTGGGGATGCCTACAGTATCTATTGTAAGCACTTATTTTCTTAATAAATACGTGTGTATGTCTCACAATGAGATACACGTTTTTCCGTATCCTTTTATCTCTTTTTGAACATGGTATCAGAGCCATGAAACCCTAACCACCACGAAACCCTAGCTTCCACTCAAACTAGCCACCAAACCAGAAACCCTAACTGTAGCCGCCGACCACCAGACCCCTCGCCGATCCTTGTCGGCCTTCCAGCAGTCGTCGCCAATCCTCGTCGGCCCTCCAGGAACACTCGCAGACCACAGTCGGCTTGCCCACAGCGTGCGCCGACCCTCGTCAATCCCTCAAGAGGTGACGACGACTTCAGTCGGGCCTTCCTAGGGAGCTCGACGATCCTAGCCAGGGCCTTCAGGGGTGACGTCGACCTCAGACGACTCGACCAGGAGGATCGCCGCCCTTGTTAACCCCTCCAGGGCTGATGTCAGCCATCATCAGCCCTCCAAAGGTGACGTCAACCACCGACAGCTCTTCCAGGGGCCTTCCTCTGCCACCGACGTCCATTGTCAAACTCCAACAGACCCTGTAGGCCCTCTCTCAGTCGCTAGACTTGCATTTTCTCTTTCTTTCCCTCACTGCATCAATCCGCCAGTGTAGTTCCGCGATGTCTGCGAGTTTGATGATGCTGTGAGAGTCCGGAGTGGTTCTTTGTTATACTTCCGTGTGGATTGAGACTTGTGTTTGTTTTATGGTATTTCTTGGTCCCCTTGTTGGTGAACAAGGATGTCAGAGGATTCCGTAACCCGCGAATCCAAGATTGAAGCTGATCAGCAGCGTACCACAGAAGTGTTCTCGTCATCCACACGGTTAGTTGATCGGCGACTTAATGGCGCCAATGGTTATGCTTTATGGGAAAAAAAGTGTCCTTAAGTCTCTGCAAAGCATGAAATTGGATTCCCACCTGTTTGATGATCCTCCTTCACGAACATCAGCGACTTTTCGGACTTAGACCCGGGATGATGCCCGGGTATTTAGTCAGTTGCTCAACTCGATGGATCCTTCCGTTCAGGCTTTGGTGGCCAACACTGATATTGTGAGAGAAATCTGGTCCTCGTTAGAATTTATCTATTCAATCACTAATGATCTATCCCGTCTATATGACGTCATGAAAGGTTTCTTTCAATTCCAGTAGTCCGGCAAACCTCTTCAGGATCATTTTATGCAATTCAAGATTTTGGCAGATGAGTTTGATCGCCTTCTCCCGTTCACAAATCGGTTGTCTCAGTTTCAGCAGCAGCGGCAGCAACTTTTGGTGGTGTGCTTCTTAGCTAGTTTGGATTCCGAGTTTGACTCCGTTCGCTCTCAGATCCTTGCTGGGGCCGACATTCCCACTTTCTGCGAGACATTCCAACGTGTGAGTCGAGCGTCCTGTCGGGATTAGTCTCGTGGTACTGGTACATCTACTGTTGAGATCTCTGATCAGTCTGCTTTAGTGGGTTTTCATGGTAGCCGCAGCGGTCGAGGTCGTAGTCGTAGTAGTGGTAACAAGTCCGATCGTGGAGGAGGTCATGATGGTGGTCATGAGACCCATACGTGCCACTATTGTGAGATCCGGGGACACATTCGCAGTGAATGTTACAAGCTTTATGAGAAGCCCCCACTGGTAGCCAATGCTACATCTGATTTCAGCCAGCAGGACTATATCCAGCGAAGTCCTCAGGGAGCCTCTAATTCGATCAGACAAGTTGTAGAGATAACTGCTGCAGAGCATGACCAGTATATGTATGGTCAGATTGGACAGAGTACGAATTCTTCTGAGGTACCAACAACCACCTTTCCAGGTAATCCCACTGCATGTGTGGCTATCCCCCACACTTGGGTTATTGATTATGGGGCTTCTGCTCACATGGCTAGATTATCAGGTATTCTATCAGATTATAAGCTAACCCCTGGTCACGCTGGTGTTTTGGTGGCTAATGGTTCCTCCTTAGCTGTTGAGAGTTGTGGTGTTGCGACACCAACTCCTGCCCTTTCTTTATACAATGTCTTGCATACTCCTGATAATCCCTTCAATATATTATCTATCAGTCAGATTATCACTGATTTGAGTTGCTCCGTGACATTTTTTCCTGATTCTTGTATTTTTCAAGATCTTATGACGCAGAGGATTATCAGTAAAGGACAGGTCTCGGGGTGGTTGTACCTGCTAGATGTTGTTCCTGCTTAGGCGTATTCTGCCTTATCTTCTTCTGCCCTTGATATCCATTGCCGTCTTGAGCACCTTAGTTTGTCTAGTCTTAAAATTATTTACCCTAATTTAAAGTCTGTGTCTGCTATTGAGTGTGAGTCGTGTCGTTTTTCCAAGCACCTGCGTGTGTCTTTCAAGTCTCGAGTCAATAAAAGCGCTTCTGCTCCCTTTCAATTAATACACTCTGACGTCTGGGGACCTAGTCCGGTTACCTCTTTATTTGGTTTTCGTTATTTTGTGAGTTTTGTCGATGATCACTCTCGTGCCACTTTTCTTTATTTAATGAAAAATAAATCTGAGATTTTATTTGTGTTTACTCAGTTTTGTAAGACTGTGCAAACTCAATTTGGTACCTCTGTTAGGATCTTGCATAATAATAATGGGGGAAAGTATATGTCTACTGTCACGATGGAGTTTCTAGTGAGTCATGGCATTTCCCATCAGACATCGTGTCCTGATACTCCCGAACAAAATGGGGTGGCTGAGCTGAAAAATAGACATGTTTTGGAAACATTCCGTGCTCTCCTATGTCATATGCATGTTCCTCATCATTTTTGGAGTGAGACTGTTCTTACAGCCTGTTATCTTATTAATCGCATGTCGTCTACTGTATTGTGTGGTGTTTCCCCGATATCTGTGTTAGCTTCTATGTTACCCGGGCACTCCCTGCCTCTTAAAATCTTTGGTTGCGTATGTTATGTGCGTGACACCAGGCCACAGGCCACTAAACTTGATGCTCGTGCCCTCAAATGTGTGTTTCTTGGCTACCCTCAACACCAGAAGGGGTATCGATGTTACTGTCCTGCGCTTCGTCGTTTTGTTGTGTCTCGAGATGTTACCTTCCTCGGGTCGACCCCATTCTATTCTCCTTCTTCTCCTGTTCCACCTCCAGGTCGTGAGTCACCTCCCTCCCCTTTATCTGCCGATTTTTTGGTCTCACGGATTACAACTGATACTCCTGTCTCCCCTTCTAAGCCGCTCCCGGTGCCACCTCCTGCAGCTTCGCCCTCCCGTGATCCGCCTCCTGCTGAGCTAATTCTCTCATCAGTTGATCCGCCGGTAAGTTCGCCTTCTATTGCTGCCCGTCGCCCTTATCATCTCTGTTGGGATCACCCTCGGTATGTTGACTCCTATAAGGGCTTGTCAACTTCTTTACGTGCTTTCATTTCTACAGTTGATACTACTGCTGTTCCTGGTAGTGTTTCAGAGGCTCTCTCCCATCCTGGTTGGCGTTCTGCTATGCTGGAGGAAATGTCTGCCTTGGATAATAATGGCATTTAAAATCCTGATGGCTTTTTGGCTCGCTTGAAAGCACGTCTTATTGCAAAAGATTATGCCCAAACTTATAGTATTGACTACTTTGAGATTTTGTCTCATGTTTCCAAGATGACTTCCATTCGTCTTTTTCTTTCTCTCGCTGCCACTCGGAATTGGCCACTTTATCAGTTGGATGTCAAGAATGCCTTTCTCCATGGCGATCTTCAGGAGGAAGTCTATATGGAGCAACCTCCCGGTTTTGTTGCTCGGGGGGGTCTGATCTGGTGTGTCGCTGTTGTCGTTCTTTGTATGGTTTAAAACAATCTCCTCAGGCCTGGTTTGTAAGGTTTAGCACGGTGGTGCAACAGTTTGGTCTGCAGCAGTCGGGCGAAGATCATACTGTGTTCTTTCGTCGGACAGCTTTCGGCTGTATTCTTCTCGTTGTATATGTTGATGATATTGTCATCACTGATGATGACCGTGTTGGGATTAGTAGCCTGAAGGCCTTTCTGCAGAAAAAATTTCAAACTAAAGATCTTGGGCACTTACGGTATTTTCTGGGGGTCGAGGTGGCCAGAGGTAAGCATGGAATTTTTATTTCTCAGAGGAAATATGTGATTGATATTTTGCGCAGTACTGGCCTGCTGAATGCGAAAAGTGTGGAGTCCCCAATGGATCCGAGTGTGAAGCTTCTTCCCAATGGCGGTGATGTGTTTTCTCACCCTGACATATTGCAGAATAGTGGAAAAACTTAATTATTTGACCACCATGACTAGACTAAATATTGCCTATCTTGTCAGCATTGTGAGTTAGTTTATGTCTAATCCCTGCGTTTTTCATTGGAATGCAGTGGTTCGTATCATACGGTACCTCCATTCTAACCCGAGAAAGGGTCTACAGTTTTGTGATCGGGGTCATTTTCGTACCGAGGGCTATTCTGATACAGACTGGGCAGGATGCCCGATTGATAGGAGATCCACATCAGGGTTCTCTGTCTTTGTTGGTGGGAACCTGGTATCGTGGAAAAGCAAGAAGTAAGATGCGGTGTCGAGATCTAATGCTGAGGCGGAATATAGGTCTATAGCTTTGGCAACGTCCGAAATCATGTGAGTTCGACAACTTTTCACTGAATTAGACGAACCACCTATGGGTCCCACCAAGTTGTGGTGTGACAATAAATCTACTGTCTACATCGTTACTAATTCAGTGTTTCATGAGCGGAGTAAGCACATCGAGATCGACTGTCATTTCATCCGTTACGAGTATAAGAACGGCACTATCGATTTTGGCTTTGTTTGATCTGGTGAACAATTTGCTGACGTGTTCACTAAGGCACTGCCTGGTCCCCGGGTTCACTATATTTATAACAAGTTGGGCATGATTGATATCTATGCTCCAACTTGAAGGGGGGTGTTAATATATATTCAGTATTAAGATATTAAGTATTAATAATAACCTGTAGGGATGCCCACAGTATCTATTGTAGGCTCTCATTTTCTTAATAAATACATGTGTATGTCTCACAATAAGATACACGCTTTCCCGTATCATTTTCTCTTTTCTGACATATATATCTATATATATCTAAAATGCAAACTTCAAGGTGATCTCAAAATTCAATATAAATAATTTTTTAATAAACTGAATTAATCTATTTCTAATTTATGTATTTTATTTTATCTATTTTTAACAAAATAGTTATTCGGAACTTGGGGTGCTACAAAATCCATCAAATTAAGTCACAATCATTTG
>JAOTRH010124548.1:0-14604 GCA_034768845.1 Heliamphora exappendiculata
ATATAAAATTGTAGCTAAGGAAAAAATCTGAGAGCCAGGAGCCAAGATGTCCCAATCATCTACGCGCCTGGCCAGCCAGATGTTTGTGAGATTGTGACTTTAAAAAAAAAAAAATGAATGGGTACTTCTAATCCCTTTTTTTTTTTTTTTTTGTTTTGAATCCCAAAATTAATTTGATCAGCCTTTAAACTATATATAAAGCAACAGAAAGCCATGTCAAATTCATAAGTATTAAAGGTTCTTTTGATTAGGCATGTTTGAAATGTCAAAAATGTTTTGTTTTTAAGAGGTTGAGTTTTCAAATAAAATAATAAAAAAATAAATTATTTGGAGTAGTTTTATTGGGATTGTATTTTTATTTTGAATTTTTGTTAAAATGTCTAATATATTTTTGTATTTTACTTTAAGTTAAAGTATTTAGAATAATGACAAGACTTTTTTTGATTTTTGAGAATAAAGTTTATTTTTTAATTATAGTTATTTTATTCTAATATTTTTTTATAGTGTTTAGGATATGTAAAAGTTTTTTTTTTTGAAAAAAATGAGAAAAGTTAGTAAATTTTTTAAAGATGACAATCAGTCTAGTTTAAAAGTTAGGTTTTTTTTTTCCTTTTTTGCAAAATAAATCTAATATTTTAAGAATACCAAACAAGGGCTAAAACTAAAAATACCATATTTACGTAGAGAGCTCTTTATCTAAATTCTCAATAATGTGATCTTAAATAAAAATATTGCTATAACTAACTAAAAACACTATTTGCGTTCATGAACTACTAAGTTTTAGTCGTAATGCGCCGCGTAAGTTTATCTAAACACCCGAGTATTAGAAAAAATAGATTGTTTTTATAATTTTTTTTTTATAAAACACAAAATTCCAAATTTTTTGAGAGCAATTTGGTGATCATATCATATGTAGGCAACAAATTAATTTACCTGGGTTTTGAGCTTCTCGTTCTCCTTGGAAATGAAGTCGTAGTCAGATAAAAGGGAATCATAGGATGACTTGAGGCGATCAAAGTCCCTTTCGAGCTGTTTGGTCTTCCACCGCGCACGGCGGTTCTGGAACCACACAGCTACCTGCCTCGGCTGCAGCCCCAGTGCGTTAGCCAGCTGGGTTTTGCGCTCCGGCTCCAGCTTGTTCTCTTCCTCAAAGCTCTTCTCCAGCAGGTGTATCTTTACAAAAACCAACCATTCCAAACTTATCTCCAAAGCTAAACCATAACACAAACCAATAATTCCACGGTAATTATATTTTGACGAACACATTCGAATACAACGTGATGAATGTCGGTTTTTATATATAGTGTTTAAAAATAAATAATACTTCATATCATACAGGGGGTGTTTGTGATTGTTGAAATGAGTAATTTTATAAATTATAACTTATGATTGAAATAAAAAAAATAGTTAAAATCTTATAACATAAATTATAAGTATTTAAAAAATATTATAACTTATAATTAAAATTATAATAAAAAACTAAAAACTAAGCTAAAAAACTTGGCCAAACACTCTTATAATATTTAAATGTTGTCATCAAATATAGTCAACATTGCATTATTTACTACAAAAATTACCTATAAATTACCCATAATTTAGAATAAATGATCGAAATTTATTTCCATACAACGCAGATCACATGAAATTTATTATGAACCATTTACTTTGAACTACCAATAAATTTATGGATAGTTTCATGAAACAATTGTAAAATTTTTTTAAGGATAATTACATTTATCTCTCATGAAGTTTAAGTTTATTACATGAATCTCTTATGTGGTCTCTGAAATTACACTAACTTTCCATGAAATTTAATTTTAACATCAATTGTATAACAACTGTTAAAATTTTCGTTAAAATTTAACAAAAATCGCCCCTCTCACCCCCAAACTACCATTCAAACTACTTTTTCCTCAAAAAATCATTATTTTCACTCCAAATTTCAACGGAATGGTAGTTTTGAAAAGGGTAATTTTGAGATGAAAATGGTGATTTTGAGAGGAAAATGTGATTTGAAAGGTGATTTTGGGGTAGGAACGATGGCTTTAGGGTGGAAGAGGTGATTTTTGTTAAATTTTAACAGAAATTTTAACAGTTGAGGTGCAATTGATGTTAAAATTAAATCTCAGAGGAGGTTAGTGTAATTTCAGAGACCACGTGGGAGGTCCCTGTAATAATCTTATACCTGGGGAGAGATAAGTGTAATTATCTTTTTTTTATTAAATCCTAAATTGAGATAGTTGTATATTTATTTAGATGATTTTGTTCATATATTATTCAACAAAAAGTAACAAAAAATATAAATTAAAATAAGTTAATAAACTAATTTTTTATATTTTTGTCTTTAATTAATATTTTTAAAAAAAGTACTTTTTCAATTCTTGTCAAAATAATTCGAAAAAAATAATTAAAAAACGAAATAAACAAAATTCTGATTATTAATCCGTGGCTAGGTCAGAAGGGAATTTGATGCCGATAGGGTTTAAGATAAAAAGAAAGAGAAGAAAATTTTGTTTGTGAATATGCCGATCATATCTGGAAGGAACTTAATAGGAGTCCCAATCTGAGAGTTGGCATCGGTTAAGCATAGACGTGTAAGGGGGTGTTTGGCAAAGGCCTTTTAGTAGGTTTTAACTTATTTTAATTATAAGTTATTAATTTTTTTAGATATTCATATTTTGTGTTTAAAAAAAAATTAATTATTTTTTTATTTTAATTATAAATTTTAATTTTTATTATAAGTTATAATTTATAAATTATTTATTTCAATAATAGCGAACGCCCTGCAAATGGATTACGTCACTGTGACACTTACCTGCTCTGGAGTGAGGCGTCGTTTCTTCTCCGGCGACTGCTCGTCGTAATAATCTTCCTCCAACATCTCCTCCGGCGAGCAGAAAAAAGGTCGCTTCTTCAGTGTTTCCTCCATGTTCATGGCCGATCTTGCTCCTGCAAACATTACATAACTAAATTCTATGAACGATTTAGTTTTAACAATAATTTTTTTTAAAAATATTTGCATTACAAGTTATAATCATTTTTTATTTTACAAACAAATAATTCCTATTATAAGTTAGTATCAGTTTTTACAAAATTGTTAGCACAAATTATAATTATTATCTCTTCAGTTCAAATCAATAAACAATGGAAAATAATTAGAACACATAAGTCCAGTCATAAAAATCAGAAAAATTAGTTTTTAACTATTTTTTGTATTGAAATTTACAAATATTACTGAATTTCAATATAAATGAATGATTGTTATCAAATTTCTGTGATTGATCTTGCTAAAATTTGTATATACAGTATCTCTAATAAATAATTAATTTTAATAACGTCAAATATTTTGTTCATTCACCAGAAAAGTGAAGAATACTTCAGATCAAATATTTCGAAACCCATCGTACATACGATGGTTAAATTTACTGTTTGGATAAAATTGAGAGCGAAGATTATGATGAGTAGCAAATTTATTTCCTGAAAATAAAAAATTAAGAAGAAACTCGAAGGATATTGTAAATAATCACCTCGAAAAATGGGATTGCCATTCACGATGAACAGGTTACCGCGGGACGATGGATCGAAAAAAAGGCGGCCAGAATCCATAGCCGAATACACTAAACTGAGTCAGATATCTGTCGGTTCTCACCGTCGAGATTATATATAAACACACGCGTGTATATATATTTCCGGCGAACGAAACCGAAGAACAGATTTCAGATACAATAGAATATATGTGAACGCTGATTTAATTTTAAAAGAGCATGAGTTTGTGGCGAAAGAAGCTGGTACTCCACAGTAACCTCGCCGGAGTTTGCAACGGACAGAGACAAAATCCCATCACACAGCAAAAATTACGCAGCTACGATAAAATTTTCTGGCAGATGTGCCAGATTCCGGCGAAAATGAAGTCAATCTGAGCAGACCAGAACTGCAAGAATTAATTTGTTATGTATGAGTAATCAGATCGCTCATATATGATCTCTAAAAACAGTGAATAAGAAAAAGAAGGCGATTATCAAAAGAGTGAATTTGGCAAACCGACCACCGATGGGTCAGATCCCGGCGACGAACTCTGGTATGTTTCACCTATTCTCTTTCCTCTCTGTACGTCTCTGTCTCGTTGGTGTTTCTGCCAGCTAAAGTTGATAGAGAGGAGAAAGAGCAATTTATATTCGCATTAATTCCAGAAAAAATTTAAGTACATATATTTTAATTATAGATACAATTATATAATAGGGTAATTTATCGATAAGATAATGTATTAATTAAATAATATGTTATTTTATTAAGAAGATACACTCATCTCTAATTAGATCTATAATTTAAATGTGTGCAGGTAGTTAAATGGTTAATACTATGTATACAAATTAGCTACTGACTAATTACAAAAAATACATCTCAATTATTCATTATATGTACAATTATTTACATACAATGAATAATTGAGATGTATTTTTTGTGCAATTTGTGATTGGAATTATGCATTCAAATGGCTTATTCGGTATTTCGAATAAGATTGAATAAGAAAAGAGAGATAAATAATACAGAAAATTGATAAATAGTCCAATTTATAGACCATTTTTTATTTTTCATTAAGCATAAAATTTTTTATCGAGTAAGGTCTATTCGCATAAAAGTTTTAAAGCGCAAGATTTTTTTGAAACAAAAATACCTTAAAATAGATAAATTTATCTGTACATTTTCAAAATATGTATAAAAAACATAGATAAATTTATTTATTTTTTATTGAAAGCATATATAAAGAATATAGATAAATTTATCTGTCTTATTACAAACACGTATAAAGAACACAGATAAATTTATCTGTACATTTTCAAAACATGTATAAAGAATACAGATAAATTTATCTATCTTATTGAAAGTACGTATATAGAATACAGATAAATTTATCTATTTGCGTTATTTGTGTTGATATGCAAACAGATAAATTTAGCTGTTATGCATAAATATGAAAATAAATAAATGGGTAAGTTACAGTTACCTCCCCTGAAATTTAGTAAAATATCAACCACCACCCATGTGGTTTCTGAAATGTCATTAACCTCCAATCTGTTTTAGGTTTTGCATCAAATTAGTCCGACTATTAAATTTTTGCTCCGCTGTGTCTTGTTTAGCGTGTTTTTTGAATAAATTTTTATGATCCAATCCGTTCATTATGTAGAACTCGTCAAGTTTGTTTACTTAAAAAAAATTCAGATTCATCTGATACATGTAGCTAAGTGATTGAATAATATTTGTTTAATAATATTTTTTTAAATTATAATTTTTATTTATTTATTTATTAGGATATCTTATTCAATTACTAAGTTACAGATATCGGATGAATATGAATTTTATATGCTAGACAAACTCGACGAGTTATACGTAATGAACGGATTGAATCATAAAACTTTATTTAAAAAACACGCCAAACAAAGCACAGCTGAGTGAAAATTTAATGGTTGGACTAATTTAATGCAAAATCTAAATCAGATGGGAGGTTAATGATATTTCAAAAACCACAAGGATAGTAGTTGATGTTTTACTAAATCTCAGAGGTGGTCACTGTAATTTACTCTAGATAAATTTATCTGTTTGCATATTAAACAAATGAATAATAAAAGAATGTCAAATAGATAAAGTTATCTGTTTGTACAAAATAGATAAATTTATCTGTTTACATGGTGTTTTTGAGAGAAATTACACAATTTGATCTTGAGTGTTGAAATTTTTGTTGACGGACCTTATACGCTAAAACTTATTTTTTTGAACATTTAGTTGAAAGCTTTTAAATAATATAGTGGGTCTCACATTTTTTTTAATATAATGAGTTTATGGAATAAATTTTATGTACAGTGATAAATTTAGTTTATATTTGGTTAGGATGGATAAAGAGTGGGATAAAATTTGTAAAGTTATTTTTGATCGTTAGATAAATAAAAAAGATAATCTGAAATCTGATACTAATAATACTAAGGAAAGCCTGGTATTATTAATACCATGAATGATATATTAATAATCTAGAATTCGTCGATTTATTAATTCTAATCTCGCGATATAAATACGAAATTTGTAATCTGATGAGACAAAAATTGAACACGTGGGGCTCACATATTTTTTAATCATATTCGACTCTCTCTAATCCATCAATCCAAACATGCCGAAAGAGTTTTTCTATATTTGAAGTCATTCTTATTTAGCCTTTTCTTGAGGACCAAGAAAAGATTTAGTAGTTTTTGCCGTTGCAGGTCTTTCTATTTTCGCTATCCTCTTTTTTTATTTTGTTTGTTTACCGCGAGATGTTTAAAGATTTTAGTTTTCACAAAGTTTTATTTTTGTCGAAAAGAAAGTAGAAAAAAATTAAATTATTTAGCATTTTTAGTAAGTTGCAATAAATTATTTTGCGGGCCATGACCAAAGCTACTAAATTGATCACTTTGGTATTGTGTAATTAGAGTTAAACGATCAGAATTGACCCGAGAAAAACCACTAGAGTCATGAGAGCTATTCCAAAAAGTAGCACGCAAGATTTTAGAATATACCTCAGTAAGAGAAGTGAGCTCAACTCGTGTCAAAATTTAAGAGCGAACAGACTCAAATTTAGGCCATAATCTCGCCAAACATCATATCACAACCATCTGTTTTTGTTGCGGTTGCATTTTGCGAATATCATTAATGATTAGAAGAACCACATTTAACTCTTCATAAAGTCTCTTAAGGGTTGTAAAATAATATGTAACAAACTTATCATCTTGTTGCAATTGAAAGTATTCAGTTGAAAGAAATTAAAAAAAAATTAATAAGCTATTTAGAGATGACTACCACTCTAGCTTGAAAGTTATTTTTTTTCTTCTAAAAATTAGTTTTAAAAAGTTGCCAAACAAGAGCTTTACTTTAAAAAGCCATACCGTTTTTTAAAAAATCTTTACTTTAATTTTCTTAAAATAATAAATTTTCAGATATACATTTTTATCAGGACTGTATTATTGATTTAAGATCAACTTTTAGCTAAATATTTTTTTCTTACTTATTTAATGAATTTTTCATTAAAAAAAAACTATCTCGAAAGCCGAATTAAACGATGCCGCGTAAATACCAATAGCACTCCTAGATGAGTAATTATTCGGTACTTTTAGAGTTTTATGTAAAAAATTCACGTGATATTTTTATTTAATATTATAATGATAAATTTTATAGTATGGACATGATGACTCACTTTTGTTAGATGAGTAGGAAATAAAAGATGTCTCACATTATGCAGGTTGCGATTACTTATTTTTTAAAAATATCACGTAACATCGCCTACATGATACTCCAGAAATATCTAATAATTTTTCCTCCTATGAATGTGGGCAATGCTGTTATTTTGTTGTAAAATGTTATAAAATGTTATCTATGTTGTTTTCAACACCAAAAATTCTATTCTTAGATTCTTTTTGCACATTATTTATTAAAATCTTGTGACAGGTAAAAGTTTAAAATGTTAAATAATGTCATAAAATAGAATCTATATATAAAATTCTTGGGTATATATCTTTTATTATGTGAACATATATATTTAAGATTTTATTTATATATATTTTAGCTAGTTTAGACTCATAAATTCATAAAAAAATTCAGTACGTATAGAGTTTTGTAATTATATCAGGGTTGGGGTTTTTAAAGTTTACCCATAAATAGAGACTTTATAAATTATAAAAATTTAAAAATTAGTCATTTTTTTAGACCTCATAAAAGATTTAGTTTCACAATTTTTATTTTAAAAGCTTTAGTCTTATCAAATTTGAAATAATTATATTATGTTTAATTTGTTCATATTTAAGATTTAATCTTTCTCGTTTTGGACAAGCAAAAAAATTCAAGTGATACATTTATCAAGTCATCATAACCGTTAAAAATTCAAGTGATACATTTTTATTTAACTAATATATCAATTTTATGAACTAATAAATGTATCTTAGCCTTGTCCTATATTTAGTCATTTTTATTTTTTTTAACTTTCTAAATTCATTGTTTAAAAAAATTTAAGGCAAAAAATTCTCTAATTTAATATTTGATAATTTTATAGATAAAATTACTCTGGTAAACATATGTATAACGAGATCGATCCCGCGCTCCCTGGCTAGATTCAGCAACGAAACCTGAATAAAACTCTGCTGCATCTTCGGCGCGAGCGCCTAATTGACTCTAAATCTCCTCATTGGTTCCGCCATTGATCTCCTTCGAATTTCTCTCTACAAAATGCTCCAAAACTCATAACCCAAACAAATCGCATTTAATTCAAGACCCCGACTCTCAAATTCAAACAGTTTTGGCCTTATCCCTTCTCTTCTTTTCTCCGCACGTCGACGGAGATAAAATATATACGTCTCTACATAATATATATATATATATTCTAAATGCAAATAAATAAATTTATTTATTTATTATAAATATATAAATTTATCTGTATGCATATTTATCTATTTGATTTGTTTATTGGGTATTTTAGTTTAATTTTACACAATAAACTTTAAAAGTCAAAGTATTTTTTATTAAATCTAGTATTATATAAAATATTACTTCACCTTACACTAAAAAGCTCATAATTTTATAACTTACCCACTTAGTTATTTAATATCTATTTAGTTGGCTTTAAAGAACAACAAGATTTGCATATTTATCTATTTTTGTATAACATATTTGTGCATCTTATTCTCAAGAGCACTTACAGGATAACCACGTAGTAGTGGGCCCATTACCCAGGGAATCGAAATACAACTTTTCAAATAAGCTTAATTTTACTAGCTTTTAGATGTTTAAAAAATTTAATTTTAAAAATTTTAATTTTTAAAAAAAGTGAAAATAAAAAATTAAATTATTTAAGATAACTTATTTAGAATAATATTTTTATTTTATCTTTTTATTAAAATACCTAATATATTCTTATTTTTTTTATTTTTAAATTGTAGTATTTTAAATAATAATACGACTTTTTTCTTATTTTTTAAAAGCAGAACTTATTTTTTATTTAAGTATTAGAGTCACTGTATTAAAAAAAAAAAAAATGAGTGTTTGTAATATTTATAGGCATTTTTTCATAAAAAATTAAAAAAGTTAATAAAATTTTTAAAAATATCAAAAAAGGTAAATTAAAAATTAGTTTTCCTTTTTATAAAAATAAAATAAAATCTTAAAGAGGGGTTTTGTTCTCAAATTTTCAATTCCCTTTTAAATTTTATTTTGAAAGGCGAGAAAGAAAAGTTCTGCTTCGATTCTCTGGGCAGTGGGCCCAATGCTTTGAGTACTGGAATTAGTTGGAATGCGACCCTCTCCACACTAACTTATCGAAAAAAAAATGTAGACTAAAAAATTAAGAAATTAAGAAACTACAAAAATATGTAAAAAAATATTTTTAAACTTCTTTTTTTTTTTGGTGTAATTTTTTATCGTTTGACTAAGGTTTTTTATTTTTTAATCATTATAGAGACGAACAGAAAAAAAAAGATGATCAAGAAAATTAAAATAAAAAAGAAAAGTTAATCAAAAAAATAAAATTAAACCAAATGGCCAACATTTATCTCAAACTAGCCCTTAACTTTACTGATCAAATCAACTTACCTATACTCTCATTAAATTCAAAATTGATCCCACCAACTCGGTGTCCTAATGAATTTGGTTACCGGCTTTAAATTAACTTTTGAGTTTTTGGTTTAAAATTTTAAAAATTATATTTTTCATCCTTAAGCTTTTAGCTTATTTATTTTTAGGTATTTTGGTTTTTTCATAATAATTTTTAAATTTATTATTTTGGCTTTTTTGAATTTTGAATTTTTTTACATATAAAAGCAAACTTAAAATTTTATATTTGGTTTATTTAATAAAAATCACTTTTTTTTCTAACTAAATAATTGTTTTAATTTTTTAACTTAAAAAGTAATTTAAAACAAAAAAATCAACATAAAATCAAATTGCCAATCCAACACTTAAACAAGATTGTGTAACTTTCCTCGACTATGAATTGCAATCATATGTGCAATGATTTATTTCTGATTTGGAGTTAAGTTCTATTTTGTCTTGTTTGTATCTCAGATTAATTTATAGAGAATTAATTAAAATATATATATTAAGTGAAAAATAATAAATTAATTTATTTTTATTTTTCTGAAATTAACTTAGTTTTTCAGATATTCGGTTGGTTTGCATGTGTCATCATCTCGGTTAATTTTAAAGCTTTAAAATCAAGAACTAAGCTAATTTTCAATGGCCATATGCTTATTTTGACGGATAAAGAGTGATTGGAGTGGAGTACTAGAAAATACGTGGGACTTATATTTTTAAAAATTATTTCGTTGAATTTTAATTTTTTGTTTGAAATATGTGTAATTTTTCAGTCAAAAGCTTGAAGACTTTTAAATTCAAAGATAAAAATCTTTGTTTAAAATTGTTATAATTTTTAAAATTTATTTTTATATACTTTTATATTCAATATAGATATTGTTTGATAAATTTTGGTAATTAAATTTTAAAAATATAATTTTTATAAAAAATAAATGTGTATAATAAAAGTTATGATATTTTTAAAAATATAAAAAAATTATGTGAAAAGCGAAAAAAGTTAAAATCCTTCGAGTTAAAAAACGAACTTTTTAACTTTTTAAACTTTTAAGTAAAAATACAAAAAATCAACATTAAGGCAGTTGCCAAACAAGATCTTAATCTTTTTGTCCTATCTAGTCTTATTAGGTATCAAAATGATCTTAAAATTTGATCTCTTATTCAACTAAGGAAATAAAAGAAATAACCTATAATTTCTTTTAATTTTCTAAGTATTATATTAAACTTCCATAAACTCTTAACTGGCATATATTATATATAATTACTTCATTGATAAGTCAGTGTCAAACCTAGAGGATTCCCTATTAGCAGGCAAACTAGAGAGAGATTTGATGCCAAAAATTACTGCAGAATATTTTATCAACAAATAAAAGTGGAAGAACTCTTTTAATGGATTGCGTGAGAAGGTTAATTACGTAATTGTACATGCACACGTAATAACGTGGTATTATCGTTAAATTAATTTTCTTTCTTTTTTCTAAAAGACAAGAAAATGGGTATTCTTGTTAATTGTATATATCTCTTGTTTTTTATCGATTCGTATAATTAGAATTTTATTTATATATATTTGGATTCGGTTGAATTTATGACTTTATAAGAATACCAATATGTGTGGAATTTCATTATTATATGACGGTTAAAGTTTTAAAATTTATCTATAAATATGATTTTATAATTTTAGTTGTTGTGTTGAGAGCGTAAATGAAATTAATAGTCAAGTTGTAGGGATAAGTGGAAAAATGTTAGGAGCACAAGGTAATTTTTGAGCAGAAAAACATGATTTGTTTCAAGGCTCAAATTATGAATGTCGAGTTTTTGAATATTTTTTATTTCATGATTGTACATTCTACGATTATACTGAATTATCTCTCTTTATTTGTAGATGTAAATATATTATGTCGAATTACGTAAATTTTTATAAATTTTTTTTTAATGTGTGTATAGATATATTTTTATTTATATTTAAAAATTAGTGATTCAAGCGCAACAATACTTTTATTATTCAGTTCTTTCTCTACGAAGGTAATATACAAAGAAGGCATCTTTTATTTTAAAAGGGAAGGAGAAAGGTTGGGTGAGAAAGCAAGGCAACCCAACGCTATCGAAGAGAAAATTTGTAGTTCTCTTTGCAGTAATACGTCGTGCTTTTTTATAAATGAAAAAAATATTTTATAAATGAAAAAAATTGATATTGAAGTTATACTTGTCTTTTACTTAATTAATCAATAAAGTTAAATTAATATTATTTTACTTAATTAATAACGCTATTACATACGTGCATCAATATAGTTAATTCTATGTGATATTCTAAAAATATTCAATAATTTTAATAATAATAAATAAATAAATAAGAGAATAAAAACCTAAAGCGGCGGAAGCACCGGAGAAAAAAGAATGCGTTTGAGATATGTTTAAGATATCCGGAATGCTAAATAAATATAAAAATTTTCATATAAATTGATGTTACATTTTATAATTCATTTATTTTTAATTAAAATGCTGTTGTGTTCATCATTTTAGAAATGGAATCACATCTATGTGGGTGTATTTTTCCCGTTTCATAAAATGTATGACAGATTTCATAAGAAAGTACGTGTAGATAAAGACTGAACACTACTATGTCACAAAGTGGGTGGAGCATAAGTTAGTGTTGCCTTCTTTCTTTTTAAGATGTTCAACTTGTACAGTAGCTGATATATATATATATATATATATATATTCTTTGTATTCGAAGTCTGACTGTCAGCCCATAATGCTACTTGAACTCCGATTTTTAACTAGTTTAAAAGTTATTTTTTTATTATATTTTTAGCTAAAATACTAAATTTTATTCAAAGTGAGTTGTTTGTTAACTTTGACTTTAAGTTAGTCTTTTTTTTTAAAGTTGGTTGTTTGGGTAAAAAATTAGATTTTTTTATTTTTTGTTCAAATTAGACAATTTTATCTTTCTATATAGTTGATATTAACAATTATATGTAGTTGATAGTTGTAGTAAATAATTTATGAATGAAGAATATTATTGTATTTTAAAAGTGGTTGGAGTTTGAATATAATATTTTAAAATTTTATATTTTAATTTGATTTTTTGACTTTTTACCTTTTTTGTTTTTTTGTTAAATTGATTATGTTGGCTTTTTTGCGTTTTTTGTCTTTTTGTCAGACGGAGCATGTTGACTTTTTTTGCTTTTTTAATCAAAAGCTAGAGTTTTTAAAGGCCCTTAAGATTAATTATTTTTTTTATATGACAAGTCGATCATTTTTTATGTATTTCAATTAATTTTGGAGACTAATTCTGTTGTTCATTAACGGGGTCTAATTAAAGTCAATACAAAATTTTAAATAAATTAGTTCTACAAGAGTTAGATAATATTTTAAGAGATTTCATTTAAAGCTAAAACAAAATTTTATATGAATTAACCCTACAAAAATTAATAATACTTGAAAAATTTAGAACCTAAAACTTAAAATGCAAATCTTCAAATTTCAAATCTTGATCACCAAGTATTCTACCCCTTGAAGTTACTGAGGTTAAATGTAACTTATGTTTTCTTGCTAATCAACTGGCCGCTGCTTTAGGTTCTTCAATTGAGAATCAATCCTTCTCTCCATGGGAAGTATATATATGCACTTGTTCTATAGTAAGCACGACGCATGCATGTGTCGCAAATGATTAATTTGAAGTATCAATCTTTTTTATACATGAGAGAGAGAGAGAGAGAGAGAGAGAGAGAGAGATATGGAGATGTTTGCAAAGTAAAAAAACTGCTGCACCAAGAACAAAAATCCTATATCATAAAAGTAGATTTAGAAACTCATAATAGTTTAGTTCCAATTTCCGTAGTGTATATATCGTATGGATCACATTTCAAGTAAATTTTGTTTTATAAGTTTGTTGTTAAAAATAATAAGCTTTTTTATTTAAACGTGAAGAACATGGTGCACACTTACAAATAATATATAAATTACGTATATATGACTGAATACATGAACGAAAACTTTATAAAGATGTAAAATCTAAAAAAGAAGTAGCCACAGTACAAAATTCCCAATAATAAAAAAAATACTTTTCAAGATATTAACACCATTTTTTACATTAATTTTGAACTTTTATAATTTACTTTGTTTTCTTACAAACGCAATAACTACCAAACTCCTTATATAAAGTATGTAAACACATTTAGTTAGACTCTGCTAATTTAATATATTAATTTATTTCACGCACATACTTCAAAATACTTAATAGAAGTACTTGAAATATATTAATATCACCTTTTACTTATGATGTGACCTTTCACACTATTAACCCTTTAGTACACGAACGATGTATTAACAATATATCTAATTTAATTATTAAATTTTAAATTAATTTCAACATTTATAACACTAGAAATTAGGTGTGCTTTGTAGTATAAGAAACTGCAACAAGAAAGGCAAGTTGTCATTTCTCCCATGCCAAAAAGAGTATTTAAGAATGCAAGGGGAGCTTATTTCGCATAACTTCACTTCTGTTTCACTTTTTTTTATTATATAACACAAAATCTCTCAGGCCCATTTCGTTAGTGTCAAGAACATATCCAAAGGACCGTTGATCGACTTTATTGCAATCCAGCCCATGATCTATTTCGTTACTGGGCTTCTCACAGAATTACTCACCAAATAGCCCAAAACCTTACTGCCCATGGCCTTACAAGATGAGCGATTCTGCTTTGAAAACAACCAGTATTGCGGAGTCCTTTGAGAATGGATTGTGGAAAAATTAGCAACCATTTACCTTGACAATTTTGCCTTTCATATAACCTTGAAACCCAAAACTATAATAATAAACAGCATAAAAACCTTCAACCTTAATAAAAAAAAAAAAAACAGAGGTTAATTGAGATTAATTAGACAAAACCATCTTTAGTTTAATTGTGTATGGGTGTGATTTAGAGAACGCTGGCATGGCCATCAGTGGTATTGCTGACTTGTCAAGAATATTCTATAACAAAATACCCTTTTTCATAT
>JAOTRH010124559.1:0-14603 GCA_034768845.1 Heliamphora exappendiculata
GAAATGATGTCATTTTATTACAAGTTTTGACTCAAGCTTAAGATTTGGATAGGACATATGAGCTTAGTTTTCGATGGGATGAAAAGCACAGTCCGAGGTTTGTTCGTCGCAAGTGAGGATCAGATCTTTAGAAGCTGCAAATTTTAACCATAGGGCTGTACTGTGGGAATCAACCTTGAGCCCCATAACTGCAAGCTCAAGATTACTTCCAAGTCTTTACAAGTAATTGCACTCTAAGAAGAAAATGTACTACCATTGTGTGTTGTACACAACCATGGTATTTAAATTTAGTTCCCTTTCTGTACCAGTCAAGACTATGTTCGTTTGAGCATGGTTCAGTTATTTTATTTCATTTCTAAAATGCTAAGTTGTGTGTATTTCCCTTATACATAAGGCCATGTTAAATTTAAATTCCTAAACATTTTGACATGCTCTGTGTCACATGGTAAACACCATTTATGTTACAAAACAAAATAACGAAAAAGAGAAGAACGATCCTTTTGTCGTGCATGTGTCCTTATGAACGGAAATTAGATGGATCCAACACTTTCCAGCATTTGACACCCGTATACGAGTCCATGTAACATACATTATAGTACATTTTGGCCTTCAATGTTAATCAATCTCTTACGATTGCTTTTGTGGTTCTCATACCCAAATTTTCCTTTATTTTCTGTTTGGTCTCAGGGAAACACGTGTGACATTTCTCTTTAATATTTTCAGAGTTGAGAAAAACAAAAATAGTTAAATCTTTAATGATACACAATACCATGGATAATTTAGTAAGCAATATATCTAATTCTTAATTACCCAAAAAAATTATATCTAATTCTTGTGGGAAACTTTTCCATGTAACAGAAGAATTAAGACTTTTTCCAGGAGGATAAATGCAATAAGAAAAAATGAAATTTTCAATCGATAGATGTTTGATGCTTGGATCTATGGAGTATAGAAGTCACTGATAACAGAAATGCAGTGGAGATAGCAATAGAAAAATCACTCATGAGATGTGATCGAACTTATAATGATGATTACCTTATACAATCCATACACTTGATAAACTGGGAATGATAGGTTCATCCCATTTTGAGGCATGAGATGTGTACTTTGGATCATCTTTTGGACAGTAGTCAATATTCTTCTTCCTGTTTTGGTGGTGTTGATTTTGAGACTAATCCTTCCTTGTAGCCAAGCGAGGAGGTTCCTAGAGAAAGGGCAATGATGTTGGAATTGATTCTACATTCCTTTTGTTTGCCTTTAATTTACTTTTTCCTTTCTTATTAAGATTTACTTTCTTTGCCTAAATACATGGGGCCGTCTCTCCTTGAAGGTAAACTATTACATACAAACATTCTTTTTGGTATCAGAGTCAATCCTTCATAAAAAAAGGCATCATTCTCAACCCAATGAACCATAGTTCGTCGACCCCCTTTGTCTGATCACTGAAAACCATCATCCTCAACCACCAAACCCTAGTTGCCGACCCCCCCCCTTCGTCTACTCATAATCTCTACAAAGCCATAAACCTTAGTTTGCACAACCACGAACTACAAACCCCTAGTTCGCGAATTCAAAAAGTTTACTTGACCTTGCCCATGCAACCATCAACGCCATCAACCACCAACGTCGTCGACCACCAATGCCATCGACCACACCTTCTACCATCGGCGACCACCACAACGTCGTGACTTTCTCTTTCCCCTTTTTGATCAGTCTTTGGTTCAATCAACTTCCCTGGTTAGTAGATTATGTGGTTCCCTTGACTTGGTAGCTGTGGTAAATCTTTGTTCTTTATATTTATTTGGTGTTAGCGGAGTTTTTTGGATAGCGATATTTCTAGTTCTGCTATATCTCTAGCCTTTTTTTTGTCCATATCTCTGTGGTTTTCTTTCCTTGCAACATAATACGGCTGAATCCAGGGGAAAAGGTGTCCCTAAGCCATTCTAATCAGAGTTTTTCATTTCTCAACATGTCCCTGCTCATCGGATTACCAATGTTCTATTGAATGGAAAAAAAACTTTGCTACATGGAGCCGATCTCTTTGCATTTACCTTGACAAAAAAGAAAAATCTACCTGGCTTCTAGAGACTAAGAAACAACCACCAAATGGAGATCCTAAGCGTGCTCAATGGGATATTGACAATTGTACTATATTGGGTTGGTTTTTCAAATCTATAGAGGAACAAATCTACAACATGTTCATGCATCATGATACCGTCCCTCAATTGTGGCAAGCTTTTTGACTCAGATGTATGCTCACGCTTATAATGACGTCCGCATCTTTGAGTTATATCAAGATATTTCTCATGCTTCTCAAGAGACCTTTGGACTCTTAGTTGTAGAATATTTTGGATACTTACAATCTCGTAGGGAGGAGTTGGCCCAATATGAGCTCTTGAGTAAGTCCCGGTTGAATTTGCATCTCTCATGACTAAAAAGGCTTACTCATCAATATACATATCAGTTCTTGATGGGTTTAAAACCTAAATTCGAGTCTCTTCATATTCAGATTTTGAACACATCTCCCATGACATCCTTATACAAGACTTTTGCTACTATTGATAGTAAGGAGCGTTGTTGCCGACTTGTCCAGCCTACTCCTCCTTCTGTCTCTGAGCCTACTACTATGACTCATTAGATGGCACTTGTTGCTAGCTCTGGCTCTCGCTCCTCAAATGGAAAGGTTGTCTGTTATCAACGTGGTGAAAGCACACTAAAGCTCGTTGTTTCAAACTTCACCCGGAGTTGAAACAACAGTTTACTCGAAATTGTGCCTCTAGTTCCAAATTTGGATCACATTTTTCTCACATTACTGTTATTGTTGAAACCATTGGACATTCTGAATCTCATGCTCTCTCTAATTTGAGTCATCTCCAGTCTTAAATTGGTCATCTTAAGGAGCAAATTGGCTCACTTACTGCCAGGGTTTAAAGCATCTCTTCAACTCCCACTGTTACACTTTCCACATGTACCCTTTCTGCTTTTCATATTCGGTTTAAGAAACCTACTTGGGTTATGGATTATGGAACCAACAATCATATGACTGGTAAGTTGTCCCTTTTTGTTTCCCCTGTCATCCCTACTCATCAAAATGTTTGTCTGCGGATAGTTCTACATCATATATCCATCATAAGGATGATGCATGTTTAGCCTAGACTATTACCCTTACTTTTGTCCTGCATGTCCCTAACTTTGCTTTTAATCTTTTATCTGTTAGTCGTTTTGCTAAAAAACTTAATTGCGCTACCACTTTCCTAAGCACTCATTGTTTCCTTCAGGACCTAAATTCAAAGAAGATTTTTGACAGGGCTATGAGTGTGATGGGCTGTACTATTTTGGAGAGCCACCACCATCCTCTCCTTCGATTTTGATCCTTCAAGATTCCGTCTTGCCAGCATCTAGTTCTTTTAATTTCTCACCTCAAACCTTAAATTTATGGGATGCCCGTTTAGGATATGCAAATTTTTAATATTTATGTTTGGTGTTTCCTTCATTAAATAAAGCTTGTTCGGATTATAACGTTTGATTTTTGAACATTCTAAACATACTCGCACCAGTTACATCCCTCACATGCACCATCTCACGTTCTTTCGATCTTATTCATTCTGATGTGTAGGGTCTTCCCCCTGTTACTGCTTTATCTGGCCATCAGTATTATGTGATCTTTATTAATAATCATTCTCGATATACTTGGGTATACTTATTAGAACACAAGTCAGATGTGACATGTGGGGACCCAGTCACTTTTAATTTGTAAAGATTAATTGAGCCTTATTGTGATATTTTCGGTAGAAAATCGTCAAGTTTTAATTGTTTGAGAGAATTAAAATTTAATCATGGTAATAATTATTGGTGATACTTATATGCTTGATAATTTATGAGAATAATTATTGTGGGTTATTTGGATGAGCCTTAAGGCGTTAAAATAAAAATTTGAACCTCATAGGTTTTCTTTCCTTGGAACACCTTCTAGTGAGAGACCGCTCGATCAGTCAGCGAGAAACCGATCGATCGGTCTTGGGACCGATCGAACGGTCTATGACAGAGAGAAACTTTAAGTTCGGGATTGAGGCTTGTTTCTCTCATTTCTCTCATCTCTCCCTCTCTCTACCTTAAAACCCTAACCCTAGAAACTTCATTGGAACCCACCCTTGAGCTCCACTACCCTTATTGGAGGCCATTACTCGCTCTCCTCTCGATTGTACGCATTGGAAGAACGATCTACGCAGAAAGCTTCGTTATTACATCCCTTGGTTGGTGATTTACTTGGTTGGAACTTGCCAAAGCCTTGATCCTTGTGATTTGGACATCTAAGAGGTAAGATCTATAACTATCTAGGAATATTTTCTAGTTTATACATGAAAGCATGAAAATTCTATATTTTTGAAACCCTAGGTTAGGGTTTGGAGTTAAAGCATGTTGAACCTTGTATTTTGAATGATTTATGGTAATTCTATCTTGATATTACCTTTGGAGGACCTTTAACTTGTGATTTGAAAATTTAGGGTTTGATTTGAGTTAAAACCATGAAAGTTTGGAGGGTTTTCGATTGAAGGACTTAAATAATGAAATTGATTTAACTTTGGATAAATTGGGGGTTGTATTAACCCATTTGTATACTAGTTTCATGAACTTGAGGATATGTGAAAATGATGGAGTAATGGGTTTAATGAATGTGAGCAATAATGTGAGATGTTGTATTTGAATATATGAACTATGGAAATATTTGAGTTTGTTGAGAATTAAAATCCTAATCGTGTTGGGTTTGACAAGAGGAACTTGGTGATGGTTGGACCCGTGCTAATTTAAATGTAAATGATCTAATTAAGGTACTGTGTGATTTGATTGAATAATTAAGTTGGCCTTGAGTAGCTCCTCGGTGAAAGACCGAAAACTTGCGCAATGTATAATAGGCCATTCCATCGAGTTTATCCGCGTAAAAGCGTGCTCCAGGCGGCCTACCCATCGATATTTCCAAGAGAAACTGAAAACGTGTACTCTCCGTGTCGGGCAATAGAATGGGTATTTATCCATCAGGCCTTGCGTGGTCCAATTGTGATAACTAAGCCTGGGTCTATAGGTACCGTCCGGCTTTGGTACTTAATTAAATCAAGGAATGAATTGTGTTTACAAAACCTTGAAGTGGCTAATGGAATTGAGAATCAGGAAACCTTGATAACAGTTGCAATGTGGAATGAATTGAAATGTGGAGTCATGGTAATCTTGAGGTGGTTGAAATGATGGGGAACTAAAAAAAACTAAACTATGGTTTGTGTGTGTAAATGGTGTTGGTTTTGCAAGAGAAAAACCGGTTATGTGAATTGGAATTTGGTAGAAAAGTGGAATTAGTTTTGGATGAAAACTTGTTGTGCATTCACATAATCATCCTCGCATGTGCATTTATTCATATTTAGCCTTTTTTCTACGAGTCTCGGCTCATGTTGTTTAACCCATTTCAGGTGATAGTGGAAAGAAAGTCGTCGATTGAGAAGCTGGGTCGTGGAGACCATTTTTGAATCATTTTGATAGAATTACATTCTTTTATAGAATGACCTTTTGGGAAGTGAATGCGGTATATGTAATTCTTTCGGTATATTGATTAGATACATTTGGGTTAGTTGGTACCAGTTTTGTAAGGCCTTAAGATCACACACTTATGGTTTGTATGCATATGAGAATATCGAGTGGTTACGTTAAGTTTATCTTTGGTTTTCATGTGGAATTCAATAGGTTAAAACGTTGGGTTTTCAAGTTTCGGATGTTTGGAAATATTTCCTTGCCCTTTTTGTTTGTATATATATAAGTTGGTTATCTTGGGATGCTTGCTTGAGAGGATGTTTGGAGTGTCGAGGTTTGGTTTTTGAAAACAACTTTAAAAAAATGATTCAGGGCTAGACTGCTCGATGGATCGATCGATCGGTCTATCGAGCGGTCAAACATCACTCTCGGTTTCTCTGTGTTTGGAAAAAATTGCTACAATCTGAGAAAGACCGATCGAGCGGTCTGGCTATTGGGAGCAGTTTTTCACTTTTTCTCTTTGGGCTCTTATTTTCAAAAGGATGCTTTCCCATTGTTTAAACCCCTTTTCTTGTACGTTTTACCGCTAATCACGGTCTCGGGAGCCTTTTCCTATAGGGTTTAGTTCCCTTTTCTCAAATGGTTTATTCGAGCTTATTTTGTGAGACTTTTGAGCCAAAAACCTAAATTTATTAAAATCTTTCTTTATTTCGATTTTCCTATCGATTCATCGGGGTTGGTTCATATGCCTTGGAGTTAAGGACGTGACAAATTGGTATCAGAGCTCTAGGTTCAAATACCTAGGTGTCGTGGGAATGGTTGATCCATTGCGTGAGAGTTTGCATTGATGTATGACGTTCATGTATTAGTGTGTTTGCATGCTATATCTATGGAGTGACTTGATGTGTGCATGCTATGTGGTATTTGGGTATGGAAGTTAGATTTTTAGGATGATGTGTCTTGTCCTTGGGCGTCCGGTCAACTAGCTTGGGGTTCGAGTTAGAAAGGCGTTTAGCCGACGTCCATTCTAACAAGAGATCCAAACGAGTTACCCGGATTGATGTGTCATTCGGATTAGTCCTCCTGGTTACATGAGACGTGTTGATATGGTTGTACGTGTTGAGTGGTAACGTGATTAGAGATGACGTGGTTTATGGAAAATGATTTGGTTAGGGCCTTGCATTGATATCTCTCTCCATTCCTTATTATATATTGAGTGATGCTGCCGAGACGAGGTCGCGGCCGAGGTCGCGCGTATGCTCAAGTTTCGAAAGAAGGGGATGTGCATGCCCTACAGGAACAAGCAGGCAGTGTTGACGTTATACAAGAGATGCTCACGATGATGCAAGCGTTAGCCGAGGTGGCTAGGGGAGGAGCTAGAGCTCCGGAGCCAAGGGCTACAGTCGCCATGAAGGAGTTTTGGCAGTTGGAACCTCCAACCGTTTCTGGGGAGCCAGATCCCAAGGTGGCTACCAAGTGGTTAGAAGTAACAACAACGATCTTTGATATGCTAGAGATCATAGAGGATGATCTAAGGGTAAAGTTGGTGGCATTCCAACTCCGAGATGACGCGAGAGAATGGTGAAAGTTTGCCAAAACGACTATAGAAGGCACGTGGACCGCTTTCACCATGGTCTTTCTGGAGAAGTATTTTCCAGGGTCATCGAGGGATACTTATCGGGAGAAGTTCCTCTCCCTCATTCGAGGGAACTTGACAGTGATCTAGTATAAGGCCAAGTTCATGAATCTATCGCGGTTTGCACCGAAGATGGTGGCAACGGAGGAGTTGCGCACCAAACGGTTTGAGCGGGGTCTTTGCCTCCATTAAGGACAGGATTGTAACTTTAGGCTTTTGGGTCTATACAGAGCTGGTGGAGGCCACTGTCCGGGTTGAGAGTGCTACGACGGAGAGCCGTAAGACAAGGATAGTAAGTCGCAACAAGGGGGTTCTAGTGCGCAGTTGGAAGGGCATCAGTTGAAGAGGCAGAAGTTAGGACTGAGTTTTTACCCACGAGATCCCAGCTGCAGCCATGTTCGGCACCTGCACCATCTATCGCTTCATTTGAAAATTCTGACGGTGGAGAGATGGTGTGCTTCACATGCAGACAACCGGGGCATCGTGCTAGGGAGTGCCCACAAAGAGGGCAGCAACAGACTCAGACTCAAGGGAGGGCCCAATTTTCGTGGTTTCAGTGTGGTCAGATAGGCCACATCTGTCGAGATTTCCCTCAGGGAGGAAATGTCCAGAGTGCATTTGGGGCACATCCAGGTCAGACATCACAGGGGCAACAGGGCTATGGCCAGTCATAGCAGCAGTCGGCGATGTAGTCGACGAGGACCCCATTAGGGCTACTTTGGCCCAGTCGGTGAGGCAGTAGGGGGCTAGGGGGAACAGTGGGCAGAACCAGGGAAATCAGGGAGGAGTGTACGCCCTCGTGGAGTTTAATACATCAGTGGCACCTACCATGCCGGATGCCACAGTCGATCCGTCGATCATTCGAGGTATCTTTCTAGTGTACCGTTCTTGGGTCAGTGGTCTTGTTGACACCAGAGCATCGCATTTATTCATCTCATCCGCATTTGCATCTGCATTGGGGCTAAAGGTAGACATCTTGGGTAGTGCCTTGTGTGTAGAGACACCGATTGGTGGGACTACAGTGTTGAGACATGTTTGTAAAGCCTATGAGGTAGAGATAGCCAACCGCAACTTAGTATTCGATTTCATTATGCTCGATATGACTTTGTTTGATATCATATTGGGAATAGACTAGTTGGTCACCTTTCACGCCTTTATCGATTGTGATCGACGCTGAGTATTTGTTTGTACACCGGAGGGAGACTCCTTTTATATTATAGGCGATCAGGACGACGGCTTAGTGCCTAGACATCATAGTTCGCACGACCGCGATAGCCTTAGCCTCCTTTTCTCTGCCTTGTCTACGAGCGAGACTGATTCTACTCGTGGGGAGATTCCTCCCATTGTTTTTGAGTTTTTGGATGTTTTTTCGGACGATTTGTTTAAACTTCTACCACAACGAAAAGTTGAGTTTTCCATTGATGTTATTCCGAGGACCGCCCCTATTTTTATGCCTTCCTATCATTTTGCACCGACCAAGTTGCTAGAATTGATGGTGCAAGTCCAAGAGTTGTTGGACAAGGGTTTTATCCGTCCTAGTGTGTCGCCGTAGGGAGCACTGGCATTATTTGTGAAAAAGAAGGACGGATCCTTACACCTTTGTATCGACTATCGTAAGTTACACTATGTGACCGTTAAGAACAAGTACCATATGCCCCATATTGATGACTTGTTTAACCAATTGAAGGGTTTGTGTTGCTTCTCGAAGATCGATTTGAGATTAGGTTATCATAAGTTGAGGGTCAAGGAAAGGGATATTCCGAAGACGGCCTCTCGCACACTGATAAGTCACCAATTTTTTCAAAAACTTAAACTGTTAGGAAATGGGCCCAACAATGCATATCAAGCTATCCAGCACTCCCCTTCACGTGTGACCATATCTCATGCATGGAGAGACGAACAAACTCAACAGGTGTACCAACACACAGTACACAATTATAAATGTAACAGGAAAACACATCGCGAGACTTGAACCCAATATCTCATGAAACCAGAGCTCTGATACCATGTTAAGTCACCAATTGTCTCAAAAACTTAAGCTGTTAAGAAATGGGCCCAACAATGTATATCAAGCTATCCAACACACACATTGTGAGCACTTTGAGTTTCTAGTCATGCCATTTGGACTAACTAACGCGCCGGCGATGTTCATGGATCTTATGAACCATATCTTTCACTCGTACCTCGACAGGTTTGTGGTAATATTTTTGGATGACATCCTCATTTATTCACCATCGGAGGAGGCGCATGAGGAGCATCTTCGGACTGCTCTACAGTTGTTATGGGAATATCACCTATATTCCAAGTATGACAAGTGTGAATTCTGGTTGCCCGAGGTTAAGTTTTTGGGGCATGTCATTTCGGGAGATGGGGTAGCGGTGGGTTTATCTAAGATAGAAGCAATGATGAATTGGGAGTGGCCGAAGGGCGTATTTGAGATTCAGAGTTTCTTGGGCTTGGTAGGTTACTACCGTTGGTTCGTGAAGGGTTTTTCAAGACTTGCAGCATCTATGACATGCCTTATAGGGAAAGAAATTAATTTTGTGTGGAATGATAGTTATGAGCTCGCCTTCCAGACATTGAAAGAGAGGTTGACCAGTGCACCTATTTTGGTCATGCCGGAAAAAGGACTCAGCTATGCCATTTATTACGATGCATCGCAGAAAGGGTTGGGTTGCATGTTGATGCAACATGGCAAAGTGGTTGCCTATGGGTCGAGACAGTTGAAGACTCATGAAAAGAACTATCCTACCCACGATTTAGAGCTTGCAGCAGTAGTCTTTGCTTTAAAGACCAGAAGGCATTACTTGTACGGATAGCACTTTGAGGTGTTCTCAGATCATAAGAGCATGAAGTACCTATTTTCGCAGAAGGACTTGAACTTGCGTCAGATGAGATGGATGGAGTTCTTAGGCGATTATGATTTTGACATGCAGTATCATCCGAGCAAGGCCAATGTGGTGGTCAATGCCCTTAGTCGAAAATCTTTGAGCTCGTTAGCTCACGTGGCCATTAGAGAGTGGAGTATGCTTGGGGAGGTCGGCGAGAATGACCTATGTCTTGATGAGTCCAGTGACCACGTTACCTTGTTTGCGGTGGTTTCTCAACCCACCTTTATTCACCTCATTGTGGAGGAACAGTTGCAGGATGCAGAGAGCTAGATGTTTCAGGAGCGAGTCTTGAGTGGCGAGGATGCTAAGGAGTAAACTATTCACTCCGATCAGATTTTGTGCTTTGTAGGGAGGATCTTTTTGCCGGAGTCATGTCGTAAGGACGTGCTCTATGAGTTTCATCACTCACATCTTGCAGTTCATCCGGGTGGCACCAAGATGTATCATGATGTGCGTAGACAATTCTGGTGGAGGGGTATGAAGAAAGATGTCGTATTTTTTGTTTCACGTTGCCTTACTTGCCAGCAAGTGAAGTCCAAGCATCAGTGACCAACGGGTCAATCACAACCATTGCCAATGTCATAGTGAAACTGGGAGAACATCACTATGGACTTCGTTTCGGGACTTCCGAGGTCGCCGAAGGGACATGGCGCCGTTTGGGTTGTGGTGGATAGATTGACTAAGTCCACGCACTTCCTTCCTATTTGTATAAAGGATTCTGTTGATAAGCTTAGCAAGTTGTACGTGAGCAAGATAGTTAGACTCCACGAAGTGCCGAATTCCATCATCTCAAACTGAGACTCCCACTTCACTTCACGCTTTTGGCATAGTTTACAGTCAGCCATGGCGACGAGCCTACTTCTCAGTACTGCTTTACACCCCTAGACAGATGGTCAGTCGGAGCGCACCATTTAGATACTTGAGAATATGCTACGAGCATGAGTTCTTGACTTTTGCAGATCATAGGAGGATCATTTTCCATTGGTGGAATTTACCTACAATAACAATTTCCAATCGAGTATTGAAATGGCGCCTTATGAGGCATTGCATGGTAGACCTTGTAGGTCACCCATTTGTTGGGCCGACGTTGGTGAGACGGCCGTATTGGGGCCCGAGCTTGTGCGTGAGACCACAAAGAAGATCGTGACAATCCGTAAGCGTTTAATGACCGCTCAAAATAGCTAGAAGAGTTATGCATATAGTGGGAGGAGGCCGTTGGCATTTGAGATGGGAGACCGTGTGTTCTTAAAGGTCTCGCTACGAAAGGGTTTAATGAGATTTGGGAAGAGTGGGAAGTTGTCACCACGTTTTATCGGACCGTTTGAGATCCTTGATAAGATCAAAGAAGTAGCCTATCGCCTTGCCTTGCCACCATAGTTGTAGGGACCCAGCCCTTTTTTATTTTAAGGATTAATTAAAACGTGTTATGAGACTTTCGGTGGAAAGTGAAAAAATGTCTAATTGTGTGAAAGAATTAAAATTTAATTATGATAATGATTGAAGATGATAATTGTATGCTTGATAATACATGAGAACAATTACTTTGGGTTGTTTGGATGGGTTTTGAGGTGTTTGGCTTAAACTTCAAACCATGTATATTTTTCCTTTTTTGGGGTTTTCTCTCAGCATTGGCCGTTCGAGCGAACAGTCGGCAGATGGGGTTTTAAATTTCACACAAAGCATCTTTTTCTCATTTTCTCTTCTCCCCTCTCTCTCTCTCTAAAACTCAAGACCCAAACCCTAGGACC
This sequence comes from Heliamphora exappendiculata, assembly GCA_034768845.1. NCBI lineage: Eukaryota > Viridiplantae > Streptophyta > Magnoliopsida > Ericales > Sarraceniaceae > Heliamphora > Heliamphora exappendiculata. The sequence continues at coordinate 11,793 of JAOTRH010124559.1, forward strand.
AGATTTGGAGTCACCTTGAGCTCTTCTTGCTCCATTGGAGATCATTCCTTGTTTCCCTCTTGGTTGAACACCCATTAGAGGTTTGAGATACGCGTTGGGAGTTTCCATTCTACCATTCGGTTGGAGGTTTGCTTGGTTGGAGCTTGCTAGAGTTTGATACTAGTGATTTGGGCCTCTAAGAGGTAGGATCTATGACTATTGTTGATAAATACAACTATATGAGTTATATATTTGTCGAATTTACTCAAGGCATGAGAAATCTATGTTTTTAAAATTCTAGGTTGAGATTTGAGATTGAATCATGTTAAATCTTGAATTTATAGATGTTTTATGGTAAATCTATCATAACGTTGTTATTAGAGATAATTTGATTTGGGAAATGATGGGTTAGGTTTTTGGATTGGATTAACTCTTGAACAAATTGGGGGTTTTTGGGTTGGTGAACTCAAATGCTTAAATTGACTTGATTTTTGGTAAATTGGAGGTTGTGTTAATCTATTTTTATATGAACCCCATGAATTTTGAGAAAAGTGAAAATCATGAATTGATGAATTGGGGATTTTGAACAAACCATGTGAATTATTGTAAAATATAAGAATCATGAGATGTTGATTGAGGTTTTTGAGCTAAATTAACCCGGATATGTGAAACATGAAAATTTGGGTAATTGAAATGATTTTAACTCTTCGCGTGTGTTGGGTGTTGGCGAGAGGAACCATGTTGGGTTGGACTCGTGTTTGAAATTTTAAAAATGATAATGTGAATGAATGGGTTTGGGATCGGCGGATCATAATTATGGGTTAGTCTAGCTCCTCGGTGTAAGACCGAAAAACTGCGCAGATTGGGTACTCTTCTCAGTGGCTAATAAATCGAGAATAGACGTTAGTCGCGACGGGTTATAGAACACATCGCTACTTGGCGGGCCGCGCGTGGCATGGTTGGTAGTAGCCATGCATGGGTCCATAAGCTCACCTGACATCAGTTCTTAGAATTTAAGTGAAAGACCGTGAAATAGTCCACGAATTGAATTGGATTAGGTACTTGTCCCACGGTGAAAGATTGTAAAAGAGTCCGTGAATTGAGTCGGGTGTGTAAAATCTTGATTGAACGGTTGGGAATTGTGATAAACGTGGAAGGTAATCGAGAAAGGGAAGACATTGGTAAGGTTTGAAATGATGAGAAAATAAACGACTAAACTATAGTTTTGCGTGTGTAAATAGAGTTAGTTTTGTATGGAAAAAACTGGTTATATGAATGGAAATTTATTGTCAAAGTGGAATTGGTTTTGAATAAAAACTTATTGTGCATTCAAACAATCATCCTCACATGTCATACATTTGTTAATCTTTAGTCAATTTCCTACGAGCCTCAACTCATATTGTTCGAACACATTTCAGGTAATCACGAAAAGCGAGTTGCCGAGTGAGGTGGACCCTTGTAGGAACCATGTCGGTTTGTATTGATAGAACTACATGTTCATTAGTATAATCTTTTGAGAATTGGAATTATAAATGTAATTCTTTTCGATACTTTGGGATGGAGTAACTTGTGTTGTAAGGCCCTAAAGCCGTGTATTCATCACTTGTATGTATGTGATGGCATTGGGCTTGTAATTTGGGTTAATTCCTTAGCTATTGAATGAAGTTCTATGGATAGAAATGTTGGAATTCAAGTTTTTGGGTTGCACGGGGTTATTTTAATGACAGATACATGTTTTACCTCATGTTTTTACGTATATTAAACTATGTTCAAAGGATGGGGAAAATGAGTGACTTTCCAACACTTACGAAAAATTTTCACGATTTTGAGCAGTTTGCTCGAGCACCTCACCTCCGCTCGAGCGGACTCCACTAGGTGGCACATTTTTGAAAATTTGTTTTAAAATGAGGCTTTGTTGGTTAACTTTTAGGCATTCTTTGAGGCATATTTTGGCATATTTTGGGGTTTGTTTACAAGTGAAAAACTCTCTTTTACTTCTATCGTTTATGGGGAAATTAAAATGATATGGTTTTTTATTCAAACGAAGTTTAGTTCCGGTGAATCTTTTAACTCGGCTTTGATCTAAAGTCTTTAAATCATATTTCATTTCCATTTATATCGTGAGGTTTTACGGTTACAAAGTCGAGGTGTGACAAGAGTTAGCATCCGTGCATAATGTATTTCATGTGTCCATGTTGCGTAAGTATGAGCCGGACCCTTCACATGTTTTGGATTGGACCGAGTTGAGGGTTGAGGACGATATCACCTACAAGGAGAGACTGGTGAGGATTCTTGACACCAAAGAGCAAGTCCTACGAGGTAGAACCATTGCCTATGTAAAGGTTTTGTGGCTTAATCATGGTGTTGAAGAAGCTACGTGGGAACGAGAGTCAGAAGTTCATTCAAAGTACCCCGAGTTTTTTTATTCTTGATATATGTTTAATTTTGGGGACGAAAACTCCCAAGTGGGGGAGGTTATAGGGACTCAATCTCTTTTAATTTGTAAAGATTAATCAAACCTTGTTGTGATATTTTTGGTGCAAATGGTTAAGTGCTTAATTGTGTGAGAGAATTAACATTTAATCATGGTATCGATTATTGGTGATACTTATATGCTTCATAATGCATGAGAATAATTATTGTGGGTTGTTCGGATGAGCCTTGAGGTGTTGAAATAAAAATTTGAACCTCATATGTTTTCTTCCCTTGGAACACCTTTCAGCAAGAGACCGATCGACCGGTCGTTCCAGCAAGAGACCGATCGACCGGTCTGTGACAGAGAGGAACTTTAAGTTTGGGATTGAGGCTTGTTTCTCTCATTTCTCTCATCTC
>JAOTRH010124570.1:0-14603 GCA_034768845.1 Heliamphora exappendiculata
AAATCTCCTATTCTTGATCCATGAGCCTGGACCCCCAGCTCAGGACACTGACCTCGAACACTTTTTATTTGTAAGGAGTAATGAGGTCATATATATTTTTGGTGAAAAATGGCTAAGTGCTTAATTTTGCAAAAGAATTAAAACTTAATCATGATAATGATTGTTAACAATGATGGTATGCCTGGCAATGCATGAGAACTATTGTTGTGAGTTGTTTGGGTGAGTCTTGAGGCGTTCGGCTCATGATTAGATTTGTGTATACATCTTTTGGTTGAATTTTCACTCAGCGATGATCGCTCGAGCAGTGGGAAGCCCGCTCAAGAGGACAGATGGCAGAGAGTTCAGGTATGTTGAGACTGCTCGAGCGGTGGGGAGGTCCGCTCAAGAGGATTGTTGACGAGCAGACTTTAAATTGCGGTCTTAAACATTTCACCCTCATTCTTTTTGCCTCTCCCTCTCTAGAACGAAAGTGGAGACCTAGGTTTTTGTTATGGTGGTGTCTTGGAGCCCTCTTTGCTGCTCTAAAGTAGATTTCTTGCCTCTCTCTTCCGAGTGAGCAACTGATGGAGAGTGAAGACGCACGTTGGAAGCTTCTCATTCGCCGCCGGGTTGGAGATTTGGTCGATTGGAGCTTACTAAGGTTGGATCTAAGTTGCTTGAGCTTCAAAGAGGTAGGATCTATGATTATCGTTGATCAATACATATATATGGATTATGTGGTTGCGGGATTTGCATAAAATCATGAAAGTTTATATTTTTGGAACCTTAGGTTAGGATTTGATGTTAAAGTGTGCTAAATCTTGGATTTATGGGTGATTTAAGATAAATCTATCATATTAATGTTGATAGAGATGTTTTGATTTTAAAAAATGAGGAGTTAGGGTTACGGTGGCGTTAAACCTCGAACAAATTGGAGGCTTTTTGAGTTAATGAATTCAAATGATGAAATTGAGGCAATGTTTGGTAAATCGGAGGTTGTGGTAATCTATTTATGTAAGGATTCTATAAACTTTGATGAAATGAGAAAACAATGAAATAATGGGTGGGAATTTTGAATGAATGTGATGATTTTAGTGAAATGTAATTATCATGGAATGTTCGATTAGAGGTTTAGATTATTTTCAACCCGAATACACTAAATATGAGAATGTTAGAATTTAGCAATGTCTTGAATCCTAATCGTGTGGGTTTGGCGAGAAGAACCATGTTTGGGTTGGACTCGCGCGTGGAATTTGTGGAATTGGTGGTGATTGAAACTCGACCCTTCGAATGGTGATCCCGAAGTGGTTTATAATGAATTTTCTCCCTTCGGATGGTGATCCCATAGTGATTTTAAATGTATGCCTTTCTTTCGGATGGTGAGCCCAAAGTGGTTTATAATGCCTGCCTACTCTTTGGATGGTGATCCTGAAGTGATTTCTACAGTATGTTCTCCCTTCGGATGGTGATTCCAAAGTGATTTTGAATGAATGCCCTACCTTTCGGATGGTAAGCCCGAAGAGGTAAACGATTGTTGTGATGATACGAGTAAATGAGAAACGGGTAACACCTCGAGTTAGGTAAGGTTGAAAAGCGTCGAAAGATATGTGTGTGTGTGTGTGTGTGTGTGTATGTGCACGTGCGTGGTAGAATTGAGTAACTATGATGATTGAGTTAATAAGCAGACGAAAGGCTAAAATGGTAGAATTGGGTGTGAAAGGAAATTGGTTTTTCTTGGTGAAAACTGGTTATGTAAATGAAATTTTGTTTGAAAAGTGGGTGTGATTTGTTAACTAAAACTTGTGGTGCATTCACATGATCATTCTCACATATCATGCATTCGTTCATCTTTAATCTTTTTCCTACGAGTCTCGGCTCATGTAGTTTAACAACATTTCAGGTAATAGCAGAAGGCAGGCTATGGATTGAGGAACACGGTCTTGGAGACCATTTTGAGTAGTTGGTAGAATTACACATTCTTAATAGCGTCTTTGATAAATGAAAGTGTAAATGTAATTCTCGTTTTGAATATTTGGATTAATGTATTTTTTTGGGTTGGAGTAACCTGTGTCGTAAGGCCCTAGGGTCATAACTTCATGAATTGTATGCATGAGAGGGCGTTGGGCTCATTTTAGTGGGTTGAATCCCTTATTTTAGAATGAAGTATTATGATCATGAAGGTTTGATTCCGAGTTTTTTGATCGAAAGAGATTATTTCATTATCAAAAGTATGTTTCACTTTATAATCTTGTTTATCTAAAACTATGTTTCAAAGATGAAAAAAAGGAGTAACTTTTCAACAGTTACAAAAATTTTCTAACTTTTGGGCAGTGAGCTCTTGGGTGTCTCACCGCTCAAGCGGTGAAGAGTCCACTCAAGCGGACTCCGCTTGGTGGAATTTTATTGCGCTCTGTTTTAAAAATGAGATTTTTATGAAATGATTCTAGGTTACTCTTTGGGATATAAATGGGCTATTTTGGGAGTTTCTTACAAAGAAAATTTTGGTTTTTTTACCCTCATGTTTGATAAGAAAACTTGAAGTTTGGCTTCCCTTATCGAGTAGTTTCTTAAATCGAGTTCTTACTTTTACTACTTTTCTCGAGTTTTTATTATTAAGGAATCGGGGCGTTACAGATTGGTATCAAAGCATTAGGTTCAAATACCTATATGCCATGAGAATGGTTATTCCATTTCATGAGAGTTACATTGATGTGTGGCATCCATGTACTTACGTGTTAGCATGAGGTATCTTTGACGTAACTTGATGTTTGCATGTCATGTGTTAGTTGGGTATGGATGTTGGATTTCTATGATGATGTATTTTGCCCTTGGGCGTCCGGTCGATTGGTTTACGGTTCGAGTTAGAAAGATGTTTAGCCAACGTTCATTCTAACTAGAGATCTAAACAAGTTACCTGGATTGCATGTCATTTCGATTAATCCTCCTCATATTGTGAGATGTGTTGATGCTATGATATGTGTTACGTGATAACATGAGGAAAGATAATGTTGTTTGTAGAAGATGAGTTGGTTTATGCAGTGATATTGATGCCTCTCTTATCTCTTCTTATATATGTAGGGTGATGTTGCCGAGGCGAGGTAGAGACTGAGGTAAAGGTGGAGGTCGAACTTTTGCCCACGTTCTGGAAGAAGGGGATGTGCATGCTCCTCAAGAACAAGCGAGCGGTGTTGATGTTATACAGGAGAAGCTCACGACAATGCAAGCGTTAGCCGAAGCCGCTAGGAGTGGTGCAAGAGCTCTCGAGCCGAGGGCTATAGTGGCAATGAGAGAGTTTTAACGGTTAGATCCTCTAACCTTTTCGAGGGAACCTGATCCCAAGGCTGCTATTGAGTGGTTATAGGTGATTACCACGATCCTCAACACATTAGAGATCGTGGAGGACGAGATAAGGGTGAGGTTGGCAACCTTCCAACTCCGGGAGGATGCGAGGGAATGGTGGAAGTTTGCTACAACAACTGTGGAGGACACGTGGGCCGCTTTCACTAGGGCTATTCTGGAGAAATATTTTCCAGGATCTTCAAGGGACACCTACCGAGAGGAGTTTCTTTTCCTTACTCAAGGAAACATGTTAGTAGTTCAGTACGAGGCTAGGTTTGCGAATTTGTTGCGGTTTGCACTTGAGATGGTGGCAATGGAATAGTTGCACACCAAGTGATTTGAGCAAGGCCTTTGGCCCACTATCAAGGATAAGATTGCAACATTAGGATTTTGGGTCTATACTAAGTTAATGGAGGCCGCCATTCGGGTTGAGAATGCCATGGCCGAGAGCCAAAAAATCAGGGATAACAAACCACAGCAAAGGGGCACGAGTGCACAGTCTAGTGAGCGCTAATTTAAGAGGTAGAGGTCAAAAGGTCCCAGTCCCCTTCCTATAGAATCCTAACAGCCACCACGTCCGGCGCTTGCACCATCCATGACTCCCTCGAAGCATTCTGGGCTTCGAAAAATGGTTTTCTTCTTTTGCAGACAATCGGGACATCATGTTAGGGAATGCCCACTACAGGGTGAGTAGCAAAGTTTGGTTCAGGGAAGAGCCCCGTTGTCGTGTTTTTAGTGTGGCCAGGTGGGTCACTTATGTCAGGATTGCCCTTGGGGAGGGAGTGTTCAGGGTGCTTCAACAGCACACCAAGGGCAGGCATCACAGGGACGACAGGGCTACAGCCAGTCGTAGTAACAATCGGGAGTACAGTCGACAAGGACTACAGGAGAAGCTACCTCAGCTTAGTTAGTGAGATAGCCAGTAGTTAGGGGAAGTAATGGGCAGAACCAAGGGAATTATGGGTGAGTGTATGCCCTCGTAGAGCCTAGTGCATTACTGGCACTAGTTGTGCCAGAAGTTACAGCCGCTCCGTCGATCATTCAAGGTATTTTTTTATTTACCGCTCTTAGGCTAACGACCTTGTTGACACCAAGATATTGCACCCCTTTATCTCACCCGCTCTTACTTCTGCATTGGAGATTGTGGTGGACGCTATGAATAGCACATTATATGTAAAGATGTCGATTGATGAGGTTACCGTGTGGGGACGCGTTGGCAGAGCTCATGAGTTGAAGGGTTAAACCTAGTGAGTGGTTATGTTGTTTTGACTTGTTAAGCCTGGTGGGAGGTGAGCGTCGAAATCTACTGATCAGTCATTGACTTTCCTTTGTGCAGGGAGATTGTGACCTTCACAAATTTGACATCCTTATCCTGGTCTTTAATGATGTCCTTGAGCATGTACTATTGTGGTCATAAGAGTTTAGGACTACGCCCTCGTAGTTTTGATAAAGGTTCGTTTGCTCTACTCAGTTAGTACGAATGCTCAGGTGGTGTACCCTAGAGAGGTTTGACTGGTGGGTTAATCGCGTGAACCCTTTTAAAAGGGGAAACTAGTGTTGACGTGTAGAATCCATGTTCACAATGATAAATCAAAGGTCATGTGATAGTCTTGACATACATGGTCCAGTTAGTGCTGGGTTTGTGTTACCTTTAGATCATGTTAAGATGAGATTCTGATTGTGTAGGAAAGGAGTTCTTTGGTGATGATACTTTATGTGTTCTCTTGAGAAGTTCGAGAGAGGTTAATATCCCATTAGTTTCGACGAGATTGAGCGATAGCATTAGTTGTGTTGTTAGTATGAGTACGTTGAAGTGTTATTTGATTGAGTGAGACTGTCGGAAGGGCAAGGGATAAGTGTACAAGATGTGTTGTAGAGTTCTTATGCTTAAAAACTTGGGCGATTTTGGTGAAGGCTTTTTAGCTCTTATCCGTTGAAAGTGGGGTGTGCTTCATGTTGGGATCGGTTGATTCCTTGTTTCCATCCCTGGATGGTTGACAATATGTCGCCAGAGTGGACAGTCTTGTGATGGTGCTGAGAAATGTTTGTGCCCTTTTCATCTCTCTTGACCTTTAGATGCAAACCAATGTTGTTTGTCTAATCTCATGGAATAACCCTCTCCGTTAGGGCATTAGTAGGACTTTGGCCTATGTGAACCCCTTGTTGTGAGATGGGTCTCACGTTGATAATCTTTTATCCCGACCCTTGGATTTGTGAGGCCATGACCATCTTTGAGCCGCAAATTCGCGATGATTAAAATTCTTTTATAAGAGCCCTTCCTTCGTTTGAAATCTTATATCTTGGTAAAGCTTCCTATGGTTGTAGTAAGTCCCTTTCCTTGAACTAGGTTTTGGTTGTGCGTGAGATGTAATATGGGTGATTCCATGTGAACGGTGTCGAAGTTCAACAACATGTGTTTCGGTTTACGAAGGTAGTCCTAAAGAGGTGAGCTAATGTACTGTATCCCAAGTGAAAGTCTTAGTGAATATGAGAAATGGTGGTGAGTATTTGGGACGAGTACCGACTATGATTGTCTTCGTGTCATACGATTGACCAATGTGATTGGACACATTCGATATGGGTTATGTTCTGGTAGTTCGGTAGCGAAATTTGAACTGTGGGCGTTGGGAGATCTCTTTTCCTAGAGGCAGCCGCATTAAGGCCTAAGCTTGTGCATGAGACCACCGAGAAAATCGTTGTGATCTATGAGCGTTTACTGGTCATTTGAAACCCTTGAGAGGATCAGAGAGGTGACCAATCACCTCTCCTTGTCGCCATAGTTAGCATCAGCGCACAGTGTTTTCTGTATATCTGTGTTGTAAAAATACGAATTGGACCCTTCACATGTCTTGGTTTGGACAAATTGAGGGTTGAGGCCGACATCACCTACGAGAAAGAACCGTTGCATATGTCTAGGTTTGTGACTTGATCAGGACATTAATGGAGCGACGTGGGAGCGAGAGTCGAAAGCCCATAGGAAGTACTCCGAGTTGCTTGATTTACGATGCATGTCTAATTTCGGGGACAAAATTTCTTAAGTGGGGTAGGCTGTAGGAACCAGACACTTTTTATTTGTAAGGAGTAATGAAATCATATATATTTTCGGTGAAAAGTGGCTAAATGCTTAATTTTGAGAAAGAATTAAAACTTCGTCACGATAATGATTGTTGACAATGATGTTATGCCCGGTAATGTATGAAAACCATCATGTTGTGAGTTATTTGAGTGAGTTTTGAGGTATTCGGCTCATGATTCGATTTGTGTATACATCTTTTGTTTGGGTTTTCATCCAACGATGACTGCTCGAGCGGTGGGGAGCCTGCTCGAGTGAACAGGTGGCAGAGATTTCAGGTATGTTGGCACTGCTCGAGCGGTGGGGGGTCTGTTTGAGCGGATTGTTGGCTAGCAGATTCTAAATTGCAGCCTTAAACATTTTACCCTCATTTTTTTCACTCCTCTCTCTCTCTAGAACGAAAGTAGAGACCTAGGATTTGGTTGTGGTGGTATCTTGGAGCCCTCTTTGCTTCTCTAGAGTGGATTTCTTGCCTCTCTCCCAAGTGAGCAACCGTTGGAGAGTGAAAACGGACGTTGGAAGCTTCCCATTCACCGCCGGGTTGGAGATTTGCTCGATTGGATCTTGTTAGGGTTAGATCCAAGTTACGTGAGCTTCAAAGAGATAGGATCTATGATTATCGTTGATCAATACATGTATATGGGTTATATAGTTGCGAGATTTGCATAAAATCATAAAAATCTATATTTTTGAAATCTTAGGTTAAATTTTGATGTTAAAGCCTGCTAAATCTTGAATTTGTGGGTGATTTAAGATAAATCTATCATGTTAACGTTGTTAGAGATGCTTTGATTTGAAAAATGAGGAGTTAGGGTTACGGTGGAGTTAAACCTTGAACAAATTTAAGGCCTTTTGGGTTAATAAATTCAAATGATGAAATTAAGGTAATTTTTGATAAATCAGAGGTTATGGCAACCTATTTATGTAAAGATACTATGAACCTTGATAAAACGAGAAAATAATAAAATAATGGGTGGGAATTTTGAATGAATGTGAGAATTTTGGTGAAATGTGATTATCATGAAATGTTTGATTGGGGGTTTGAATTATTTTCAACCTAAATACACTAAATATGAGAATGCTAGAATTTAGCAATGTCTTGAATCCTAATCGTGTGGGTTTGGCGAGAGAAATCATGTTTGGGTCTGACTCGTATGTGGAATTTGTGGAATTGGTGATGATTGCAACTCAACCTTTCGGATGGTGATTCCGAAGTGGTTTATAATGAATGTCCTCCCGTCGGATGGTAACCCCAGAGTGGTTTAAAATGTATGTCTTTCCTTCAGATGGTGAGACCGAAGTGGTTTATAATGTCTGCCTACCCTTCAGATGGTGATCTTAAAGTGGTTTCTACTATATATTCTCCCTTTGGATGGTGATCCCGAAGTGGTTTTGAATGAATACCCTACCTTTCAGATGGTGAAACCGAAGAGGTAAACGATTATTATGATAATAGGAGTAAATGAAAAACGAGTAACACCTCGAGTTAGGTAAGGTTGAAAAGCGTCGAAAGATATGCGCGCGTGTGTGTATATGCGCGTGCGTGGTAAAATTGAGTAAGTAATGATGGTTGAGTTAATAAGGAGATGAAAGACCATAACGGTAGAATTGGGTGTGAAAGGGAGTTGGTTTTGCTTTGTGAAAACTAGTTATGTAAATGAAATTTTGTTGAAAAAGTGAGTATGTTTTATTAACTAAAACTTGTGGTGCATTCACATGATCATTTTCTCATATCACGCATTTGTTCATCTTTAGTCATTTTTCTACGAACCTCGGCTCATGTGGTTTAACAACATTTCAGGTGATAATAGAATGCAAGCTATGGATTGAGAAACACGGTCTTGGAGAACATTTTTGAGTATTTGGTAGAATTACACATTCTTGATAGCATCTTTGATAACTGAAAGTGTAAATGTAATTCTCGTTTTGAATATTTGGATTAATGTATTTTTTGGGGTTAGAATAACCTGTGTTGTAAGGTCCTAGGGTCATAACTTCATGAATTGTATACATGAGAGAGCGTTGGGCTCATTTTGGTGGGTTGAATCCCTTATTTTAGAATGAAGTATTATGATCTTGAAGGTTTGATTCCGAATTTTTTGATCGAATGAGATTATTTCATTATCAAAGGTATGCTTCACTTTATAATCTTGACTATCTAAAACTACAGTCAAAAAATGGAAAAAATGAGTGACCTTTAACAGTTAGAAAAAATTTCGAACTTTTAGGCAGTAAGCTCTTTGGTGTCTCACCGCTCGAGCGGTGGGAAGCCCGTTCTAACAGACTCTGCTTGGTGGCATTTTATTAAGCTTTGTTTTAAAAATAGAATTTTTATGAAATGATTCTAGATTACTCTTTGGGGGTATAAATGAGCTCTTTTGGGAGTTTCCTACAAAAAAAAAAAAGTTCTTTTTCCCTCATGCTTGACAAGTAAATTTGAAGTTTGGCTTTTCTTATTGAGCAGTTTCTTAAATTGAGTTTTTTTTTTATTGCTTGTCTCTGATTTTTATTATTAAGGAATCAGAGCGTTACATATGTTTTTTTTTTTTTCTCATTTTACATTAATAATTTTGTTGTGCAATTTCTTGTAACATGGCTTCGTTTGTTTCGTGTCTTAAAAGAACTAGCCATAAAAAATCAATTTCTGTGTGTGTGTGTTGTATGTATTGGGTTTCAAATTCTCTTTATTTTTCAAAGAAATAGAGAAATCTCTATTTTTAAATTATGTGCTTATGGTGACTCGTTTTAATGACTTGTATTGTACAAATTTTAAAATTTATCGAGAAGATCAATTATATAAAAAATTTGAGTTAATTGGATATTAGCTTATGTATTGCGGATCATATTGTTCTAATATGAAAGCTTGAACATCGAAGTGGACCAGTTCATTTATTTGAAAAATGGAAAAGAACAAAACCGGAGAGAAATGAAGACATGTTCATTTATTTGGGAAATGAAGATCTGTTCATTTAATTGGGAAATGGAGAGGAACAAGATAGTTGAGAAATAAAGGCCTGTTCATTTATTTGGGAAATGGAGAGGAACAACATCGGTGTGAGTATACTCCGGGTATAATTGAACTGTCGATAAAAATGCATAAAATTGTATAAGATATAATATAAGCCTATATGTGTAGATACTTTTATTTGGTATAGAGTAATTTTATTAGATTATGGTTGTACCCAATTGACTTATACAAGAGATGGCATGGCAGTGACGTGAATTAGGATCACATCAATCTTGTGCAATAAATATTGTATGCAATCATAATATTTTCATTTTAAACATCTATTAAATTGCATAATTATATACCATCCAGTCCTGCATTCATCGTACCCAAAAACCACCTCCATGCATGGTATATATGTGACGAACTAATAAGACAATCCCATCAAGTTGAGATGGCGACCCTTTTCTGTGAGCTTGCAGTAGCGGCTCTACTCTTCATCATCACCCGCTTTTTCATCCGATCCTTCCTCTCGAAACTCTCGCACCAGCTCCTGCCCGGGCTGAAGGGGTGGCTGGTTATTGGCATCCTTCCCCTCTGACCATCGACCACCAACCCCCTACACCAGACCCCTAGACCCCCGACCTCGGCTTTTGACCCTAACCTTAGACCCAGGCTTTTGACCCTAACCCCAAAGCCTCAAATCCACGGACCCCGACCCCTAACTCCCAAAATCCTAAACCACTAGCTCCATCGCCACCACTAGCACCACCACTGTACAAAAAATGACTTACGCTCTTTTTTGTAAATCAATTTTGATCTTATAAAGTAAAAGTATTTTACTGAAAAAATATTTTACATTTACTTTTTCAAATAAATACTGAAAACAAGTAAAATATTTTATCGAAAAATATTTTACGTCGAAATAAACGAAGCCTAATAGCAAAAGCTATCTATTGTAAATTGAATTTCTAGTCTTTTATGAGTTTTTAATTTTTCTGTCAAATTTTTTTATTTTGTTGATTAAGCATAACGAGATAAATCTAGGATAAAAATAAAAAATTAGACACAAATATAAATTAAATTTAGGAAAATAAATTATTGGGAAGAATCTCTCCCAACCACCCATAGTCTTATCGTTACATGCTTCTTCTACTTTTTTTTTTTTTTTGTGGAGAAGATTAATGGGGTTCGTTGAGTGATCAGGTGTGATCAGTTATTTTCATGAGACCACTAATGGGATAATTATGAAAGGTATATCTCAAGTAATAACCTCTAATTAATCAATGCATGATTCAATATTCATTTGTTAAAAGTAATATCAATATAATGCAAGTTTTCAACATTAATTTATTTAGAAATCTACCAATCTATCTTCATCTAAAAGTAAAAAAGAAATCTACCTGTCAATTTTTACAATCTGTATTACTTCTTCCTTGAATGCTATTATTCAAGCCACTATAATGATAAATAGTATTTCTTTTAATTAATTTGAGACAAGATAATAGGAAAAAGTAGCAACTCACAACAGTGAGATTAATGTCCACGTATTATGCTTAATAAAACACATCTTACCTACTAAGTTAATTCTTAATCTATTAAGTATATATATGAGATTAGCTGACGAGACAATCTCTTCCAGTTGAGATGGAAATCCTTCTTCGTGAGCTTGCTGCGGCGGCTTTACTCTTCATCATCACCCGCTTCTTCGTCCGCTCCCTCCTCTCGAAACTCTCGAACCAGCTCCCGCCCGGGCCGAAGGGGTGGCCGATCATCGGCGCCCTTCCCCTCCTCGGAACCATGCCGCACGTTGCACTGGCCAACATGGCTAAGAAGTACGGACCTGTGATGTACCTAAAAGTGGGCACTTGTGGCATGGCGGTGGCCTCCACGCCGAACGCCGCTCGAGCGTTCCTCAAAACCCTCGACCTCAATTTCTCAAACCGCCCGCTCAACGCCGGCGCCACCCATCTGGCCTATGACTCTCAAGACATGGTTTTCGCGGATTACGGACCCAAATGGAAGTTGCTGCGCAAATTAAGCAACCTGCACATGCTAGGCGGGAAGGCACTGGAGGACTGGGCGCACGTTCGAGCCGTTGCGCTGGGCCACATGCTCCAAGCGATGTGTCAGTCAAGTCGCCTGGGCGAGCCGGTGGTCGTGTCGGAGATGTTAACTTATGCCATGGCAAATATGATAGGGCAGGTGACGTCAGCAAAATATTTTGTACTTTTATAGTTTTTAAATTATAAAATAAAAAAAGATTAATATAATTTGTAAGCAACTTAAGAAATCGAAAAAAAAGCATCATATATAAGCCAAACGAATAAGTTTATGCACACAAATGATGATTACAGAATTAATCATAATTTTTTTACACATACGGTAACCACATATCATTTGAGCATTAACACAACTCCACGAAGCTAAAAGTAGAAAATTTTGAACAATAATAAAGAGAGTTGTGCCAAATATGGTTCTGAATTATTAATTTAAATGGAGTACGGTTGAAAGATACAATGCGTACAAATTACAATCTATCTTTTAATGTACAATTCAAATTTGACTTGGTTTGTGTTGATAGTGAGTTATTTAGCGTTTGTTTTTAAAAATATTAACTTTATATATTTTGGTCAATTCTTTTTATTATTTTTTGGTTCATTGGGATGAAAAAAATAGAAAAACTTTATTACTGTCAATATGAAAGTAAAGTAAAAAAAAAATCTCTTTTCAGCAGACTGGTATTTCAAAGTTTTTCAAATAAATTTATTTTGGTGGTAATTAATCACAATTCACACACTACCCATGTCCTGGTAACGAAATAAAATTAATTATAGCTGCTACTAATAAAGGAAAGATAATTTGGCAAGACAATTTTTTTAAAAAAAGGAAAGAAATAAATTATTATTATTAATTTGGCAAGTAATAAAATAATTTAACAAAAAAATGATTGGGTTAGAGGTACACACCTTTCAGGTGATCCTTAGCCGGCGAGTGTTTGAGAGTAAAGGTTCAGAGTCAAATGAGTTCAAGGATATGGTGGTGGAGCTGATGACAACAGCGGGGTACTTCAATATAGGCGATTTCATACCGTCGATCTCGTGGATGGACCTGCAAGGAATCGAGCGCGGGATGAAGCGTTTGCACTCCAAATTCGATGCCTTGTTGACCAAGATGCTGGAGGAGCACCAAGAATCAGCTTATCACCGAAGTGTTCAACCGGATTTTCTTGATATTCTCATGGCCAACTGCCAAAATTCCGACGGAGCCCGCCTTAGCATCACCAACATCAAGGCACTCCTCTTGGTAATTATTATTGTTAACATTACTAAACTTTTTTTAAAAAATAAAATATTGCGTTTAATACTAAGCACTTAACTTTTAAGAGGTTTAATTTTTTTTATAAAAAAAATAATATTTAAATTTACTTTATAAGACTACTTTACATGTTTACTTATGTGGTATAGTTGAATATACTTATTTGTCCCTTTAACAATAAATAACATTACTATTTGAAAAAAGAGAAATAAACAAAAATTAAATTATTTGAGATAATTTTAATAGTAGCTCTTTTTTACTTTTTTACTTTTTATTAAAATTTTTAATATATTGTTATTTTTTGTTTTTAAGTTGTAGTATTTAGAATATTGGTACATTTTTTTTGTAAGGTGTAATTTTTTTAGTTAAGGGTATTATAGTAATTTTACTTAAAAATAATTATGGTATTTGAGATGCATATAGAGCTTTTTTTCATTGAAAAAAAGATGAAAAAAGTGAGTTGACTTTTTTGAAAAACTAAAGATGACTTTTTTGTATGTGTTAAAAAACTAGTTTTTAAGTGATCTCAAACATGGCCGGAGCTTTTCTATTAATATTTAGGCATCCTAAAATATTATACTGTATTTGAATTATAAAGAGAAAGAGATATTCTAAGATATTTAAATAAAATTAAAGGCATCCAAAGAGAATTTTACTACTATCATTTTTAATTTTTTTTACTATTATATTATATTATATAGATATAGATAATTTTTCTTTGTGATTCATTCATATATAATTTTGGATAGTATTTTGTAACTTTTGGCACTTCGTTTGTAATTTCATGTGGGAGTACCAACAATTTAATTTAAAACTGTATTTGACACAAATATTATCTTTACAGGCCGCCAAATATTCCTACTCTTATTTTTCCTTAATTTTATAATTTATTAGTTATACTTTATGTCTCATGTATTGTACAAACTTTAATAGTCATTTATATTTTATAGTGTAGACATTCTAATACTAGATTTGTGACACACATAATGGATATATATATAGGCTACAATCTTAAAAAATTACTAAAACAAGTCGTAAATTTTTTAAGTTTATATTCATAGAGATCTTATTGGTTTTTTTAACATACGTTGAGTGTCAACTATCTAACACTTAATTCTCCTCCTCATTTCTTCAGGTTTGGAACCGACTTTATAACAAATAATACTTTAATCACTACATAGACGGAGTTAATTTTAAAATATTACAAAAAAGTAAAAAAGTCATCAAAAGGCTTTTAAGTGATTTTTTAGCCAAAAACTTTAATACATCTTGTCTTTTCAACCTTAGTAGTTCTATGCATAATTAGTATTATAATTCCATTCACTACTACTAATAAAATAAGACTAGGAAGTAGGAACCAAGTTTTTCTAACCTACCTAGGTTTAAAGGTTATAGATTGTACCACTTGTCTTTATAAATATAAGAGCTTTGGTGTAACAACTACTAACAAATTACCTGTGTCTACGGACACTATTTATATAACGATTCAAATATTAATTTTAGACAAAAACTAAGAAAAAAAATTTTAGAGCAATAAAATACTAAAAAATAATTTAATCACAATTTAAAAATTAATTAAGAAATGAGTTCACTCTGTTAAAAATGGACTTCACTTATCCTAAAACCCAAAAGTGCAACCACACTTTTTTTTTCTTTCTATTATCACCTTTTATCTCTTCTCTTACTCTTATTTTTTTTCGCAACTATTAAATTGAAAAAATTTCAACTGTTTAAATCATCATATAAGACAAATATCATATCAATATCTTTCTAAAATGTATTCAATTTATCATCTTTTTTTAAAAATTTCATAATTTGACGTTGCTTTTTACCACATTATTTCAAATCAAGTTTTACAATAACATTTCTTTAATTTGAACAAAAAGAAAAAAGATATCTGGGATCTATTGAATTTTGACATGGCTTGCATGTATTATACCTACCGTC
>JAOTRH010124581.1:0-14603 GCA_034768845.1 Heliamphora exappendiculata
AACACAAATTAAATACATATCATGCTTCAATTATATCATCTCTCAACAAACTCAAGTTAAATCCAACAAATACCACATCCCCAAATCTAGGGTTTCAAACCCATACACTTCTCATGGTATAAATATGAAATAAAATAAAATTAATTACATTTATACAATACAAAGAATCAAAGAGGAGAAAGAATCATATCTCATTTATTCGAAAATAAAAAATTCAAACACTCGCGGGATTTTCAAACGTGTTGAAATTAAAATTCGTTCGGTTGAGGTTAAAGTTATTGGTGAGTAGAGCAAACTTTTCTTCTTCAGCTTGGATCAATTTAACCCTTAGGCCTCCAAGAAAGGGAGAGAGAGAGAGTGTGTGTGTGTGTGTGTGTGTGTGTGTGTGTGTGTGAGAGAGTGAGGGGGGTGGTGGCATGACGGGTTGATTTGGGAAGCTTTCCCAAAAAGCTATGCACTAATACCTAGACTCCTAGTTTAAAAAATATTACTAAAATGCCCCTACACCTTTAACACAAGCTTAATTCATGTGATGTCACCTAAGCCGAACCGAAATTAATATTTTAATTTTAAATTAATTTAAAATTTTATATTTTTAAAAATTATCAAAATTTAAAATTACCTCTGAATTAAATTTTTTGGGACCTTCACACACAAATGGGTTCAACAAAGCACGTAAAAACATATCCCGGCCCACTAGTCACACACACACACACACACACATATATATATATATATATATATATATAAGCTTAATACAACACCCCACAAGTAATTTATCACATAAGTATTTAATTACAAAAATTAAAACAAGACTAGGTTTCACAACTCTCCCCCGTTTAGAAAATTTTATCCCCAAAACTCAACACACATCAAGGCAAAAACAAACCTGGGTGCTTCGAGCGGACTTCAGACTCAAGTTTCCATATCGCTTGCTCAACACCATGATGAAGTCATAATACATTGACGTAAGAAATAGTTCGCCCTTGCAATACTCTATCTTTGATTTTCAAAATCTTTTTTGGTCGTTCTTCGAAAGAAATATCATCTTAAACTCACAACTTGGCAAATAAAAAACGTGTGAAGAATTTGACTCATATTTTTGTAACATAGAAATGTGAAAAGTGTTGTGTACTGATGAAAGTTGTGAAGGTAAGACAAGACGATAAGCCACATCTCTAATCCTCTCAAAGATCTCGAATGACCCAATGAATTGTGGCGATAACTTTCCACTTCTACCAAATTTCATCAGACTTTTGCAAGGTGAGACTTTAAAAAACATATGGTCACCCACTTCAAAAACCAAGGGTCTCCTCCGTCGGTCGACATAACCCTTTTGACGACTTTGGGTCACCACTAGGCGTTGTCGAATAGTGGTAATTTTCTCGGTTGTTTCATGAATAAGATCAGGTCCCAATACAGCTCTCCCCTACATATGTCTAATAGATAGGTGACCTACAATGCCTCAAAAGGCGCTATCTCAATATTTGATTGATAGATATTATTATACGTAAACTTCACTAAAGGTAAATAATTCTTCTAAGATCCACAAAAATCTAACACACACACTCCTAACTTGTCCTCCAATATCTGTATAGTGCGCTCGGATTAATTGTAAAGAGAGATGAGGAACAAGAACAGGAGTTGCAACAATAAATATGAGCTTGATGATTTCTGAGATGGATTTGAGCAATATGAACAATAAATGCAAGTCTCTCTCTTCTGTGTGTTAAATGCTGAGAAGTAACTCCTTATATAAGTTCTTGTGAGTTCTTGACCGTTGGAGGTAGGTGGGGACAATAAATGCCAAAAATCCAACCGTTGAGATCTGTCGTATTTTAAATTTTCGTCTTCAGGGTCAACAAAAATATCTTTGGTATCGACATAACATGTCTAGGGCAGGGTTCTTCAAATGGTTGGGTCGACACGAATGTTCTGAGAGGTTGACACAAATTCTGCACTTTACCTTCCAACGTTCTGGGGTCAACACAAATAGACCTGGTGTCAACTCGTTTGAACCTTTAGCATCTAGAGGAACCATTTGGTGTCGACTCAATTTGTCTCTGGTGTCGACACTAAATCTCTGCAGGAAGCCTTGGTAGTTTTGTGTCGACACAAATTTTTTTAGGGTCGACACCAAAATTCTGCAGGTAGGTTTCGGGACATTTGGGTCGACACGATTTGTCGTGGGGTCGATACCAAAATTCTGCAGGAGGTCTCGGTTGTTTTGTGTCGACACAATTTCTATTTGTGTCGACCCAAACTTCCAAAAATCAAAAGAGAGGATCACTTCTGTGTCGACACAAAATTGATTTGTGTCGACTCAAAATGAGTCCTGGGCGCGTCGGCACTTTTTGTGTTGACACAAAATTAGTTTGTGTTGACACTAACTTTTTGGTACCTGAAGATCAACTTGAAATACAGTTAGGGTGTCAGGGCATTTGATTAATTGGTGTTGACACGCTTGATAAGTTTCAAGTATACTTTGCCTTAAAAGTGTTTGACTTAATTTTCAATTAAGATCAACATAAAAAATTCTAATTAAAAAATTATTAAGTGTTTGAACTTTTTGAGATAAAAGTCATTTTTTTTTTGCTAAGGTGTCAACTTTGATTGTTCAAAATGTGTTAACACTTTTATTTTAGAAAAATAACATATAATTCATTTAAAAATATTTATTCTTAGAAAATAAATTATGAAAATCATCAAAATTATATTAAAAAGCCCTTGGATTAACAATTTGGGAAACCAAAAATGGCTGAGGATGTGTGAATAAGTTGGGTTTAAACAGCTCCACGGTGAAAGACTAAAAACTTGCACAAGCTGTGTACCGTGTTTCCTCAGGTTAACCCCCGTAAAACGAATTTGGGTACCGTGTTCCCTCAGGTGAGGTTCGTAAAATGGTATTGTCATGGTGAGTTATAGAGCTATCTAATATCCAATGGCTTCGCGTAGCCTATTGGGGGAATAGGAAAGGGTTTCTATAAGCTACATCCGACGTCGGATTGTAGTGGTGAGTTATAGAGCTATCTATTACCAAATGGCTTCACGTAACCTATTGAAAAAATAGGGAGGAGTTTCTATAAACTACACCCGACGTCGAATTGTAGTGGTGAGTTATAGAGCTATCTATTACCCATTGGCTTTGCGGAGCCTATTGAAAAAATACGAAGGAGTTTTTATAAGCTATACCAGACATCGAATTGTAGTAGTGAGTTATAGAGCTATCTATTACCCAATGATTTTGCGTAACCTATTGAAAAAATAGGGAGAGATTTCTATAAGCTGCACCTTACGTCGGTTCAGTATTGGATTGATGAAATAAAATGTAATTGTGGATAATAAACTAATGAGCTGAACGGAAAGTTAATGGTTTTATAATAGATAAGCGTGTGTTGATATTCGATAATTTATTAAAAAGAAAATGAGAATGAAAGTGAGAACTAAAGAAAGATAAAGAGAAATTGTAATTTATGGCAAGAGAAGAAAGAAGGAAAATAAAAGAATGTCAACGATTGAATTTGAATGAATAATGAGCCTAATAAGAATGAGGAGATAGAAAGAGAAATAACGAAAGACGAAGTGTGATTAATGAGAAAGAAAGGAAAAGAATAGAAATAAAAATTTAATAGGTAAATAAAGACGCTGATGCGAGTTTAATGATACTATAACGTGAAAATAACTAATAGACAAATTAAGTGGATGAGTTAAGTGAATTTGAAGCCAAGAAGTCGAAATGAATTTATATTATCTTTGAAATTTATATAAAATGGAAGTGTATATGAATTAAGAAATAAATAAAATGAATAAATGAAAGTGATTGCATAATATCTTGCTCATCCACGCATCACAAATCATGCATTGCACTATTTTAGTCTTTATCCTACAAGTTTCGGCTCAGGTTGTCTATATCTAAATTTTTTTCAAGTTCAAATAAAAGGAGAGGGCGCAGAGGCATTCTAAAGTTTGACAAATGAAAAACGGGATCTTTATATTTTTATATTTTTATACTTGGTTAGATGCATTTGCTCTGATGATTCACGTTGTGAAGCTGTATGTAAATTTGAGAATTTTCCTTTAGATAAATATAATCTTTATAAGCAATATGGATGATAGTTTATTAATAAGCTGGAGGATGGTATTCATTTTATGGAGCTAACTTGTGGTTGTGAGTTGGAATTCAGGCGGTGATTGAGCATATATTGTTGTTTGAGTTTGACATGTAAATTTGAATAGTTCGAAAACTAGAGGAGATTTTGCCAAATTTTTTTTGAAAAATATACTTAGGTTTTTTTGGAGTTTAAGATAAGTGATAATCTATAATAAACTAAATTCAAGAGAATTTCATTACATAAGTTTCAAGGAGGAAGGAGTTACCATGTGTGGATCACGTGCCTCGGAGTCGGGGGCGTAACACGTATGGATTGGCCCCCAAAAATTAATAGTACCTAAAAAACTTTGAACTTAAGACTTACGATGGAGAAAACTTCTAACTCTCAATGTCTCGATCACTAGACCAACCTCTTAGGGTTCTAAAAGGGAGCTCTATACTAGAAAAGCCGAGCTACACTTTAGAAGAGAGATTCGTGCTAGAAAACCTAAACTACATTCTAGAAAATAACTTCATACTAACAAAAAAACCATGCCAGAAAACCTAAACTACATTCTAGAAAATAACTTCATACTAACAAAAAAAAACTATGCTCTAAAAAGAGTTTTTCTGCTTGAAAAAGTGTTTTTGCGCTAAAAAAGCCAAGCAACTCCATTATTTAGGGTAAGATTATTGAAAATCGAGGGTTGAGGGAAAATGAAGGAGCTAATAATAATTCAGGTCCCACAACAATAATATTAGGAATTCTCATTAAATAGATAAGGATCTTATTGTAAAGCCGTTCCCTAAAGGAGATTTCCCTAAGCAACATAGAATTATAGAGTTTTGTCAACAAAATAATTTCTTATCAAATTAGATTTTCTATGTGACAAGAAGTCTTAATTTCTTTCACAAATATATACATAATCCTAGAGTTTAATGTGCGCAATTATATACTTGAATAACATTGTATTATCTCTCTTCATAATCAAGGATTGATTTGAGCGTTGGAGTGCTCTTTGCCGGTCATCGTTGACTAAAGAGCACTAATGGTGTTTTCTTTCATAAAATTTTTAAATTTGTTGGGATTTGAACACTAATTTCTATACGCGAGGGGAAACACATTTATACACACACACACACAAAAAGTCGCACAATAATATACGTGGTTTCGTATCGTACAAATTAATTAAATTTTAAAATTACACACAAAAATATCGGAGGCACGAGAGTAATCTTTGAGCAGGAAAATGGCTTTATTTTAGGTCCTGGGTTGTGGTCAGATTTTGAAATATTTTTTATCTTAGAATTATACATTCTACGGTTAAAATTGATTATCTGTCGCACCTGTGGATGCAAGCAGGTTGTGCTAAATCATGTACATCGTTGCGTGATTTTTTCTTTGGTGTGTGTATGGATATGTTTTCATTCGTACTTGGAAATTAGTGTTCAAATCCCAACAAGTGATATCAGAGCCAACGGTTGAAGATTCGAAGCCGTGGTGGGAAATCGAAGCACAAGAATTATTTTTTATTTCGGTTTGTATAAATTAAAAAAAATATTTTTTGGACAAAAAAAAAGAGAAGAAGATGAAGGCGGCGACGCTGTTAACAGTTTTGCACCAGTGGAATTTGTTTGCACCATGAATTAAATGTTTTGCAAGTTTCAAAATTCCTAAGTAGGAAAATCACAATAATTTTGACCTAAAAGAATGGACCAGGGTTATTTCGTGCATTGTGATAATAGATTATGATTCGATGTGGTTGCAGTGTTGTTTTCAATAGTTTTGTTATATCCAGTTGTATACATAGCAAAATAATTTAAGGTGAACATATATTCTAAGGTTTTTTTAGCATTGCGAATTCATTGATACGATCAAAATTCTCTATTTCTGAATGATTTGGTAGAATTGGACAGATCGGCTTAGATTTGGATTGATTGGGCGAGATCAAAGGTGATCAGGAGTAATCGCGTTTAATTGTGGGAGATCAAAAGTAATTGGGAGCAATCTGGTTCAATCAATGGTAGAAGACAGATCATCAATGAATGCAGCTAGGATTTTAGTTGTAGGTGGAGTCAAATTAGACAACAATTTTTTGATTCGATAAATGATTGACAACCATTACACCTCGGCGAATAGGTGGAGTAACGATGAATACCTTGATGAATAGGTGTCAAACTTCTTAGTGAAAAGGTGCGGGCCATGCTGGTTTGAGTGTGACGGATTGGCGACGACAATAGAATCGCCATCGGCACTGGTTATTTTTTGTGTGGTTTGCAAAATTCAAACTAATAGAGAGATTGTTGGGTGTATATTTTGTATTATGCGAACCCATATAATTAGTATTTTATTTACATGTATTTAACTGGGTTGAAATTATTAATCCACAAGAAGTTTAATATGTGTAGAATTTTATAATTATATAGGATTAGGGTTTTAGGTTTTCCTATAAATAAGACCTTATAACTCTAGTTATTGTGTGAAGAGTAAATTAAAAGGGATAGAGATATAGGAAGAGGTGAAAAAATATCGAAAGCACAAGAGTAACCTTTGAGTAGGAATATGGGGTTTGTTTAAGGGCTTGAGTTGTGAGTATCGAATTTTGAAAAAAAATTTATCTCGAAATTGTATATTCTATGGTTATAATTGATTATCTCCCGCACCCGTGGATGTAAACAGGTTGTGTCGAACCACATATATCGTTGTGTGATTTTTTCATTAGTGTGTGAATGAATGTATTTCAGTTCGTGTTTAGGAAGTGATGCTCAAATTCTAACAAAATTTATGAGTGCTTATCTTCTTTTGTTAAGCTTTGGTACATTTCTTCTTTTGTTATGCTGTCATCTTTATTAAGTTGATACACAATTTTTTTCTTTCTTTACAATCTATGTTTATGTAACGACGATGAAAGCCCAACAACAAACGCAAGCACCCACGAATTCAAGATTCTTACAAAACATAACATTGTTGGTGGTATTTGACCGGCGCTCAAGTAGAAGCCTCACTATTCTTCAAATTTTTTATTTGTTATTTTTTGTATCGTGGAAACCTCGTGTTGATTCAAATTTAGATTTCTATTTGGATAAATTTGAGATTTTTAATTATTTTTTCTTTTTGAGCTTTTTATATTTTTGCTAAAAAAAACTTATTTTTTAAAATTGCCCCTATAATAAAAAATAGAATAATAAAAAAATAATTAAAAAATTTATTAAAGATGAAAATAACTAATATAAAACTTGAAATGTTTTTGGTTATATTTTTTGTTGAACTTTTAACAGATTTGGTTACCATTTTTTATTTTGCTGGCTTATTTGGACGGGAAAATTTTAAAAAATATAATAATTTAATAAAATAATATAAATATAAAAATAAATAAAATAAAATAAAATACGTTATCTAAACGACGCCATAATCCTTAACGGAGAAGACCACAAAAGAACAAGAGTCAAGCATTCTAGTACCCAACCATGGCATATATGGGGCCCTCTTTGGGCTAAATTTTGAGAACCTTGTTTTTTTTTTTTTTTTTTTTCTTGAATTTTTTTTTCATTTTTTGACCATTTTCTTTTACTTTCTCAAATCCCTGGACGAAATGAATTAAAAATATAAAAAGATCATTAAAAATGAAAATAAACAACATAAGTTTTGGTTTTTTTTTTTTTGACTTATTTTTATTTTTTCTGAATTTTTTTATCTTTTAATTAAAAAATTTATTTATTTTGACTTATATTGATGAGAGAAATCAAAAAATATAATAATTTAACTAAATAATAAATTTTTTATTAAAAATTAAAATATATAAAATTAAATAAACAAATGACCAATTATGCAAGGGCTATTCTTCCTTCCCGTAGATGCCGATCACATCCGAATATGCTAACAACCTCTTTACATTTCTTGCAAATTCCGAGATCTCTCTCGTTTACGTGGTCAACTTATATTGCATATCAATCATGGAAGTATTTCGATTTTGTTTAATAACTTAGATTTAAAGTTATTATTTTATTTTATTTTAATTTAGTTTAAATTAAATAAATAAAAAACTTATTTTTGAAGTAACATAAAAAAATTTTAAAGACTAAAAATCTATTTGATTTAAAGTGCCTTCATCCAAATAAATAATAAGATAATAAATTATAACTTCAAGTGACTTTAAGTAGCTTCGAGTCAAATGGAAGTTATTATTATTATTATTATAATATAAAATTTTAAATGTAATATGAATCTTAATTGATAAATCTTGATAAATAAGTTCTCAAAATATCATTTTTATAAAAATATGGCTCTATAATTTTTAGCTAATAGTTTTTTATTTTAAACAACAAACATAAATTTTATTATTTTAAGTTATAAATTTACAATTTAAATAAATATTTACAATTTATGTTTAAATGCATAATTACATATTTTTAGTTATAATTTATAAGTTTGTAATTTTAGCTATAATTTTTAAAATAGCTAAATAAGTTTGAAAGGTTTTTTTTATTTTAAATTAAAAGACATTAAATCAACCAAACCCGGGTTCCCAAACGAAGCCCTTCTTTATCTGTACACATTTCTGATCCCAGTTTGTTTCAAAATTCCTTTTTGTTATCCCTTTTTCTACTTAATTACTTGTTTGACATGTTTATAATGTTTATGACATTTGTGTGCACTTATGCAACGGGCGTGTTTGTTTGAAGAATTTAAGAAGTGGGATTATATGTAATATATGATATGGGACCCACAAATGCTGTGTTTCGTAAATTTATTAAGTTGAGATATAGGTTTCCATGGGCAACTAACTTAAACGTCTTCTCTTATTTATGTGTGTGTGTGTGTGTTTTAAGTAAAAAAAAAATAAATTTAATTTAAAATAAATTGTTTAAAATTTAATTTTTAAATTAATTTTTTTAAATTTAGTTCTTTAGATAAAAAGTTAAGTTTGTATTTTTGTTTTTAAATTAGACAGTTTTATCATTTTATATAATTAATATTAATAATTATATATAGTTAGTAGTGGTAGTAAATAAGTTATAAATAAAAGATAATATTGTATTTTAAAAATAACGAGAGTTTAAATAGAATATTTTAAAAATTAATATAATTAATTTTTTGTTTTTAATTTTTTTTAACAAAAGACCATTAATTTTTTTTTTATGTTTTTAATTAAATAGTTAAAAAAAAGTGTAGCCAATCAGCACCATAAGGAGCTGGTAAGCGATATCTTTTATGTAAAAAATTTAACTAAATATTTATGCATTACAGATAACGTCATCTTTTTACAGTAATGAGAAGGTGTTGTTGAGAAAATGTACGCCACCGTGTTATGCATGATTTTTTATTTAATTTTTAAATATATTTTTACAATTAGATTTATATATTACGCTGAGTTTGTTAATCACATAAATATTTAAGTTGACTTGATACCTATAATAAAGTGATCGCATAATATTATTTTTATAAATAAATAAATAAAAATTATAATTTAAAAAAAATTATTAAATAAATATTATTCAATCACTTAATTACAAGTATCAAATCAAATCTAAATTTTTACGTAGATAAGAAACTCAATGAAATCAACGTAATAAATAAATTCGATTATAAAAATATGTTCGAAATCTAAATAAAAAATTATGCACAACACGGTACTATGCAGTTGCAGAGCACCTTCTCCATCCAATTGGTACGAGGGTAAAATTTTTGTTGTTTATTTTAATTCATAATCTCTACATTTATATTCATTTGCTTTTATGAAAAAAAAATTATAATATATATATATAACAAGAATTTTATATTCAAATTTATATTTGTTGAATTTTGTATTTAATGATATTATATATTCTTCAATTTATTTTCGAACAATCAAATAAACTCTTAGTTCTTATACGTGCACAACCATTACATGAATATTTACGAGAAGCATGTGTACAATTGCAAACTAATCAAGTTGATTAAGTAATATGTAGTATTCGAACTTAGTTCGATTGTTAATTTGTCGAGCCAAACTTAAATTAAAGCTCAAGCAAAGCTCGAGTACATAATAAGATGAATTTGAGCTCAACTTGTTAGATATTAATCAAACTCAAGCTTGGCTAGAAGTTCGAATCGAAAGTGAAATCATATAGCAAATTGAAATTATAAATCTGGTACTGATATTATTTTAAAACCAACTAAACAATGGGAGAAAAAGAATTTAGATAAAATAGGCTGAAATAGTAAGGCTATCAATGTTATTTTTAGCCGTATCATATTTGAAGAATTCAAACGTATATATATATATGTGAAATCGGTAAAGAAGTATGAAATATTTTTGAATCCACACACGAAGGTACATCAACTGTTAAAATCTCTAAATTTCAAAGGCTCACCACAAGTTTTAAAACTCTTCAAATGGAAAATTATGAGACATTCGATGAATTTTATGCTAAGTTGAGTGACATAGTAAATTTTAGCTTTATTCTTGGTGAAAAAATTTATGAATCTTGCATTGTTAGGAAAATTTTACGATCACTTTCTGAACGTTTTCAACCAAAAGTTACTGTTATTGAAGAAAGTAAAGATATTGATTCTCTTGGAGTAGAATAATTAGTTGAAAATCTTCAAACATTTGAATCTACTCTACGTCAACCTAAAAAATCAAAATGTGTTGTTTTAAAAACTTCTAAGGTTGAGTTAGAGTCTTTAAATGATGAAACTGATATTGATCCTGAGGTTATGACTTTTATCGTTAAAAAATTTATTTTAAATAAAAAAACCTAACCTTGAGTCAAAATCTGAACATTTTGGTGACAAAAGTAAGAACGCGATTAAGTTTAAAAAGAAAAAAACTAGAGTTCAAAACTAGAATATACAGTGTTTTGAATGTCAATAGTATGGACATATTGCACAGGATTGTCCAAATAAATAGAAAATGAAAGAAAAAGTGTTTACGGTGACATGGGATGATAAGATTGAATCATCTGACGATGGAAACGAGTCAGAAACAGAGAATGATAAGGGTAAGTTCATTGCCCTTGCTGCCTTCACAGGATCAGGTAAGTTTGAATTGTCTGATCATGAATCGCGTGCCTCTCAAAGTGACCCTGATGTAGGTTCTGACTCTGCTGAAGAGAATGAGAAAGGTCTTCAGTGGATTTATGATAAATTGCACAAAGAAAGTTATAAAATGACAAAATTATCACTAAGCTGACACTAAAAGTTAAAACTATGAAAAAAAATACAAGTCTAAATTCTAAACTAACTGAGTCTCAAAATTTGATTTCTCAACTAAAGATCTTTAAAACCAAAATGACTGAGAAACTGGTTAGTTCTGAAAAATAGATGAATGAACTCATTAAATCATGTGATTTACTCAAACAAAATATTTCTATACTCGAGTTGGAATTACAAGATGCAGTGAAGATCAAGTCTCTATTTGGAGCAAGCAAAGATAGAGTGAAATTGTTGAAAACTGAGTTAGAAACTCCTAATACCACTTTAAAGAAATTGAATGTAGGTTCACTGAGTTTGGATGAAATCTTAAGCGTACAAAAAGTGACGACAGATCGAACTTGTTTAGGATATTTGGCAAGTACGTCTGAATCAAAGACCACAGGTAAAATCAACTTTGTAAAAGTTGTCAACATGTCTACAGGTAAGGATAAGGGTCTGGAAAAGCCTAAACAAATCAGGACTATTTTGTTGAAAAAATCTGTTCGAAAAGGTTTATCAAAATCAACTATTTTTTAAAAATTTGTCCCAACTTGTCTTTTTGTGGTATTTTTGGACACATTAGATCTTTTTGCAGAAAACTAAAATCTCTGACCACATATCAGCATGAAAGAAAATTGAAAAACTTCATGATCAAATTAGACAGCTGCAACATAAAACTCTCGTCCAATTGAGCGCTCGAGTGGGCTCTCTCAGCGCTCGAGCGGTCAACTGGCAGAGAGATATGCAAGTTCACTGGCAGTCGCGCGCTCGAGCGGCCCATCTGAGCGCTCGAGTGGACAACTAGCAGAGACCTTATTTTGTCCAGAAACCCAGCTTTCAAACTAAACCTTTTCCTAAAACTCGTGCTATTTGGGTTAGGAAATCTGATTTGAAATGCAATGTTATTCACACTGCTTTAAAAGCGCAAAATTCTTTCATGTGGTATTTGGACAGTGGATGTTCCTGTCATATGTCTAGAGATAAGTCCTTATTCTCTAATATTGATCCATATGATGGAGAACTTGTCACATTTTGGGATGAAAACTCATTCAAAATTATTAGGAGAGGTTCTATTAACTCTCCGGGGCTACCTAAATTGGATAATGTTATTCTTGTTGCCAGTCTAAAAGAAAACTTACTTAGCATTAGTCAGATGTGCGAAACACACCAGGAAGTTCATTTTACTAAAACTGAATGCCTGATTTTGGATAAAAAGGAAAAAAATTATTATTCATGGTATTCGAACCTCTGATAACTGCTATGAAATTTTATCGATTTGACCCTACCTAATCTTAGGCAAATTCGATGATGAAAACAGGAAGAATAGTGACTCAGTACGATCCTCGAGAGTTGATCCAAGCTCGGTATTTGAACCCAGTCATAAAAAACTTTTAAAATCTCCGAAACCAATGGAATTGTACCAAATTATCGATAACTTGTTGCCCAAGTCATTGTCAGAAGTGGCGACGCCATGTTCGTTGTGGCAGCCGTCAATAGAACTTCTTGGAAACCCTAGAAAAAAGTGGCGGCCGCCAACTCTAACATGACGATCACTAAATCACACTATGGCGGCCGCCAATAGAACTTTGTAGAACCTTTTCCAACCCAGCGGCCGCCAACTTGCATTGTGGCGGTCGCCAACTTCAAATGGCATGACGTGTCCCAAAACGTGTCAAATTGTCATTGGTTGAAGAATTCTATAAATACCGTACCCCGGCGTACGATTTCAATACGAATTTTGAGTGAGAGAGACTCTACCGATATACCGAGCGATCCCAGCCCCGACGCCGAAATCCTGCCGAGATACCGAGTCCCTAATCTCTCATACCTACATTGAAGCCTACATTGCTTGGATCACCCCCTGAGGATTGGACAATTGGAGCACATTTCCCGACTTGAGGATTCTCCAGCAATCCAAGTACTTCGCTTGGATCTCCGATCTTTCTAAACTCCACTTCTCTCTATTTGAGCGATCGGGTTAATTTTCATTTCAAAGTTTTTCGATTATTGTCAATTTTGTTTAGTATTTGCAATATTAATTATTGTTCAACGTAGTTGGGTTATTTTTTTTAAAAGTTTCAGTTATTATTTTTATTTCATTTTTAGTACATTGTTGCATTCCATAAATTCATCAACTTAGTGCCAACATTCTCAACAGTTACAACTAATCAATGTTGTTAATCGTTATGATTAAGACACTTAAATGAAAATGGTTGTAATTTCCAATATTACACCAATTTAATTTTAATATTATATTTTTTTATTTTTTTTTCTTTTATGTTAATTTCATATTCTAGTATTTATTTTATTTTCTTTTAGTTACCTTAGTTTTACTTTACTAGCATTCTAATTATTCTTCTAGCTTAATCTTCATGTTAGCTTTTGTTTAGTAAATAATGTAATTTATTTTCTAAACATTACTTTCCTTTGCAATGTAGCCTTTTATTTCTTTAACTTAATGAAATTTCTTTAATGTTTCATTTTTTTTTCTTTAGTGTTAATATTCTATTTTCTTTTAACTTAATATTTTCTTTTCTAATCTTTTATTTTTTTCATTAGCATTAACTTTTTCTTGTTAGTACTTTACTTTTTTTTTTCTAGTGTAATATTCTTTTCCTAATATTTTATTTCTTTTCTTTTTCTTTATTTAATGTTCTAGTATCTAATTTTTTCGTTTAGTCTAAATTTTATTTCAATAGCATTTTATTTTCTTGTATTAAATATTTCATTTCATTTTCTTGTATTAGCTATTTTTTTCTTTTTTTTTTATAATTTAATTTAATATTCTTTTGCTAACACCAACGTAAGTAATATTATCTTAAATATTCATTTAATTCAATGTTTTTTTTAGCTTTTCTTTCATTTAATTTAATTTTCTTTTCTATTATTTTATTCTCTTTTATTATTAATTTTAGTTTCCTCATAAAATTTTATTTAGCATTTCTTTTCTCTTAGTATTAGTATTTATAAAATTTTATTTAATTTTTTTTTTATACCTTTAATTTCTTTTATCTTTCTTTTTCTCTATTTTCATCAAACTCAAAAATCTCAAAAATATTTTTAAATTAATTTTCATCTTTAAGTAATTCATAATTTTTTCTTTTAAAAATACTTTATTATTCTTTTCTTTTCTTCTATTTTCTTCTATTTTATTCTCTTTTAAATGTTAATAACTAAATTTTTTTAATTTGTCTCTCATAATATTTTTCTTTCATTCTATTAACAATAAAAAGCACAAAAAACATGAAAATATCTTTTAAATATTCTTTTATTCTTATTATTTTTATCTTTTATGTAAATAATTAGATTTTCTTCTTAATAGCATTTTCTACCCTT
>JAOTRH010124592.1:0-46454 GCA_034768845.1 Heliamphora exappendiculata
ATTCAAGAATAACTTTGTTATTGGTTGAATCTTCAATAACACACTTAGCATGATCAAACACAACTTTGTAGCCTTTGCCACAAAGTTGGCTTATGCTAAGAAAGTTATATTTCAAACCATCAGGAAGCAAAATATTTTCAATAGAAGGAGAAGGAATTTTACAAATACAGCCAATTCTTATGATTTTTCCTTTGCTATTGTTTCCAAAAGTCACAAATCCACCATCTTTTGGCTTGAGAGATGCAAACATCGATTTGTTTCCTATTATGTGTCATGAGCAAGCACTATTGAGGTACCACATCCTTTTCTTGAATGAGGATTTGAGACACACCTGCTTGGAGAATCAAAATTTGATTTTTGGTACCCAAATTTTTTTGGATCCTTTGATGCTAGTTTCTTTAGGATGTGTTCCTTTAAAAACCCAAGTCTTTTTGACAGAAGCATTATGAGATTTTCTGTATGGACAGTGTGTGACAATGTGTCCATACTCATAACAGTGAAAACACGTAGCATTTGAATGATTCGATGATG
This sequence comes from Heliamphora exappendiculata, assembly GCA_034768845.1. Taxonomy (NCBI): domain Eukaryota; kingdom Viridiplantae; phylum Streptophyta; class Magnoliopsida; order Ericales; family Sarraceniaceae; genus Heliamphora; species Heliamphora exappendiculata. Next base: position 532 of record JAOTRH010124592.1, read on the forward strand.
TCTTGACAAATATGTTGCTCAAGAATTTTTTTTTCTTCTAGGGTTTGTAACATATTCCAGCTTTATCAAAAATACATTTTTGCATCCCAAGAATTTTATCCAAATTTATCTTTCCTTTAGTGAACTTATAAACGATTTTTCTGAGATCCTCAACTTTTTCACTCAAAACTCTATTTTCATCTTTTAAAACAAAAACTTGCTTTAGCAAGACAGATTTTTTATTTTTCAAAGTTTCAATTTCAGTTGAGGAGGAAAGAACTAAGTTTTTCAAAACACAATTCTTTGCACCTAATTTTCTCAACTCATCATGCAAATCTTTAAAAGCATTTTTTCAGTTCCTCTAATGAAAAAGATTCAGGAGTTACCTCATCATCTTCCTTGGCTATAAGGCATAGATTTGCAACTTCATTTTTTTCCTTTGCATCCTCAAAGCTGCTATCATCGCTATCGCCCCAAGCTGCAATCATGGCTTTCTTGAAGCCTTTCTTGAATTGTTTATTGAGCTGAGAACATTCAGCTTTGATGTGTCCATGCTTTTTGCTCTCATAGCAGATGATTTCTTCTTTCTTGGAGTTATTCCTAAACTTGCTAGTCACCTTTGAATTTGGTGAACTCACCTTGGTGTGCTTCTTTTTTGAAGAATTTCTTTCCTCCTTGTTTCTTATTTCTAAGAAACTTCTTGAATTTCTTGTGATGAAAGCCATGTCTTCATTTTCATCACATGAGGAGTCTTCATCTGATTCTTCTTCAGGAGTTGAGGACTTAAAGGCAATACCTTTCTTCTTTTTATTATCTTTCTCATCATCCATCTTGATGTTCATCTCATGGGTCATGAGAGAAACAAGAAGTTCTTCTAAACGTAGTCTGTTGAGGTCCTTGGCTTCTTAAATGGGTGTGACCTTAGCTTCCCAACATTTTGGCATACACCTCATAATTTTTCTAACCATTTATGCATTAGTGTAAATCTTGCTAAGAGATTTCAGTCCGTTAATAATATCAGTGAAGCGAATAAACATATCAGAAATAGTTTCATCATGCTTCATTTGAAATAGTTCATAGTTATGCACAACATGACTGAGTTTTGACTCTTTCTCTTGACTGGTACCATAATGGGTAACTTCGAGTCTATCACATATTTCTTTTGCGGTGTCACATGTAGAGATCCTATTAAACTCATTTGGGTCAAGTGAGCAATATAGGAGATTCATGGCTTTACCATTTTTATGTATCTCCCTTATGTCGGTCTCAGTCTATTCGGCCTCTGGTTTAGAGACAATAGCCCCTTCAACGGTTTTGGTGGGTCTTTTGGGTCCATTTATGATAACCCGCCAAAGATCATAGTCTACGCTTTGAATGTAAATTCTCATTCTAGCATTCCAATAATTATTGTTTCTTCCATTTAACAAATAGGGTATGTTGGTCGATTGACTTTCAAATTGGACAGGTCTAATACTAGTGGTTGTAATATAAAACTCTTAAACTGTTAAGTCCAAAGTAAGAGCCTAAGCTCTGATACCAATTGTTAAATCTAGGCTACCCAAGAGGGGGTGAATTGGGTTCTTAAAAATTAAATAGCAATTTTAAAAATTATTTCAGAATCTTTTAATATTGCAATAAAGTAAGATATGCAAATATATAAGCAATCCAAATATTAAAAGATGAGAGATAGAGAAAAAGAACCAGACGCTAGCAATTTATAGTGGTTCAGCTTTATCATAGCCTGCATCCACTCCTCAAGATCTCCCTATAGTATTTCTACTATTCAGAATACTTTCGAGCGTATTCCAAGCCTTTACAAGCTTCAAGATTCCCCATGAGCTATTTAAATATTTACGGGCACATTCACAAGCCTTATACAGCTTCAAGAATATCCTATAAAAATAAGTCTCTATTTTCTTTTAATCTCTCTTGAACTCTTCTTTGATGAGTTTCACTCACTCACTCAAAGGCTAAAGGGTGACTCACCATTGATTACTATAAATGAGATGTAATAAATGAATAGCACTCACTCTCTTTACAAGATTGATTTACAATAAATGAAAGGGTAAATAGAGATGAGGAACAAGAACATGAGTTGCAACAATAAATGTGAGCTTGATAATTTATAAAATGGATTTAAATAATGGAACAATAAATGCAAGTCTTCAACCTTCTTAAATGTTGAGAAGTAACTCATTATATAAGTTATTGTGAGTTGTTGACCGTTGGAGGTAGGTGGGGGCAATAAATGCCAAAAATTCAGCCGTTGAGATCTGTCGTATTTTGAATTTCCTTCTTTTGGGTCGATACAAATAGCTTTAGTGTTGACACAAAGTGTCTAGGGCAGGGTTCTTCAAGTGGTTGGGTCGACACAAATTTTCTGTGGGGTCGACAGAATTTATGCACATTACCTTTCAACGTTCTGGGTCGACACAAATGAATCTGGTGTCGACTCGTTTGTAACTTCAGCATCTGGAGGAACAACTTTGTGTCGACTTAACTTGTCTATGGTGTCGACAGTAAATCTCTATAGGAGGCCTCAGTACTTTTGTGTGGACACAAATGTGCTTTGGGGTCGACACCAAAATTTTGCAGGCAAGCTCGGGACTTTTGGGTCAACACGATTTGTCTTGGGGTCGACACCAAAAATCTGCAGGAGGTTTCGATTGTTTTGTATTGACACAATTTATATTTGTGTCGATCCAAACTTCCAAAAACTAAAAGTGAGGATCACTTTTGTGTTGACAAAAATTTGATTTGTGTCGACTCAAAAACGACGATGTTTCCCTTGATATGTTAAGATTGAACATGGCTTTATATGATAAATCTATGGTAGAGGGTCAAATAGAACGGCTCTATGAGGTTCTTGCTCATAAGGAGGGTAAAGCTCCTGAAGCTTAGACTTCGGTTGAAGAAGCTCACAAACGGTTTGAGAGGATAAACGTTGTGCATGGAGACCCCATTCGAGACTCCTCCTTCCAGCCAAGATCTTTTAGGGGTCGAGAGGGGCGGGTTCCATTTAGATTTGGTGGTCGATCATCTCAAACTAAGTATGTTGCTACTCTGTCTTGGGCTAAGGTGGAGTCTAATTCCTCGCCTGGAGAAGGTAATGGTGTCGACGATGAAGTGACTGCCCCTAAGGTGCTTCATAATTTGCCAAAGACAAAGTCCTACGCCTCATTGTTGACTAACTGCAGTACTTCTGGGTCACGGCTTGAGTTTGTTGAACCCCCTGACTCGGACCTCCCTGATGTTATTGAGATAGAGAAGGGTCTTGTGGGTAAAAAAACAAGGGAGGATTGTTTGGTGGGATATTTCTTGGATGTTCATTTGGCTTTTGGCTTGATTCGAGATACTGCGAGGACTTTATGGGAATAGGATGGTTTGACTGATGTGTTTGGGAATGATAGGGGTTTTTTCATTTTTAAGTTCAAGAATGTTGAGGTCATAGAGTCTATCATGGACAGAGGACCTTGGCATTTCTCAAGTAAACTCCTTATCCTACAACGCTGGAAAAAGAGATTTAAATTTACTAAGGAAGCTATCTCAAAAATTACGTTTTGGGTCAAATTGCATGATCTTCCGCTTGAATTCTAGAATTCAGACTGCCTGAGTAGAATTGCTAGTGTGATTGGAACCCCACTGTACCTAGACAGAGCTAGAGATACCAAACAACATATTTCTTTTGCTAGAGTTTGTATAGAGGTTGATGCGGCTAAGCCTTTACGTCATTCAGTCACTTTGAAGTGTGATGGAGATACAATTGTGGTTGGTGTTGAATTCCATGGGCTTCCAACGGTGTGTTCACATTGCAAGGCTTTTGGTCATGACACTAAACGATGCAAAGTCCATATACCAGCGATAGATCAGCGGGAATGGGCTCGTGTAGGAAAAGGCAAAGCGGTTGAATCAGAGATTCGGGCAGTTGATCTCCTTGCTTTTCCCTTCTCCTCTAACTTGGTTCCATGTGAGCTTATTGGGGGGAAGGAAATTCTAAAAATTCAGGAAGTTGCAGTTACTGATTTTCCTAGCATAGTGCTACCTACTTCTTCTAGTCCGGTTGCTAGAATGGCCAATTAACCTCAAGTTCGAACTCCCCTTACGAGAAACCAATCAGCAAAAGGTCTATAGCCGGTTGTGCTGGAAGGGCAAGGGATGAAGCAGGATCCTCTTATTCCAAGAGAAGAGGGTGACCAAGAGGAATCTTCCTCCACTCATTCAGGGAAGAAGCTGAATAGTAGTAAAAAGAAGAAGAAAAGGTTAGTTCGCTAACATTCCTTTTTTTATGTCAAATATATTTTACTAGAATGTTCGTGGTTTGAATAGCAGTATAAAGCAACATGAGCTTAGGGGTTTTGTTAGGAAAGCTCAGGCTAGACTTTTTGTCATTAATGAAATTAGAGTCAAAAAAGATAAGGCGCAATCCATTTTTGATAAATTTTTTCCCCGATTGCAAGTTGGTTAATAATTATGATTTTGGGGAATTAGGTAGAATTTGGGTTTGTTGGGATCTTGTTTTTGTTGATATCCAAGTGTTGGATACTAGGGATCAATGGATTCATTGTAAGGTCGGTTTTATTGAGGAAAAAGTCTCCTTTTGGGTTACCTTTGTTTATGGGCTTAATTCCTATTCTGAAAGGGAGGGTCTCTGGAAGAAAATTAATTTGCTTGCTCCTGGCCTAGATAGATATTCCTGGTTACTTCTAGGTGATTTCAATGCTGTCCGATATCCTCTTGAGAGGGTGGGTGGTTATTCTAAGTGGCCGGGATATATGGAGGATTTTAATCAGTACCTCTTTAAAGCTGAGCTGGATGATCTTAGATACAGTGGCCTTCAATTTTCTTGGTCTAATAATAAAAAAGGTGAAAACTCTATCAAATCTAACATTCACCAATCCCTTTTGAATGATGCTTGGGGTACTCTCTTCCCTCAATCTAGTGCTCACTTTTGATCTCCTAGCCTTTCGAATCATTTTCGTATTGAGATTCTGCTCAATTTTGATAAACCCAAAGTGTCCAAACTTTTTAAATATATTGACTTTTGGGCCAAAAGTCCTAGGTTTCTCCCCTTGGTTAGGGAGGGTTGGAATGAACAAATTGATGGTTCTGAGATGTATGTTAGTAAAAAGCTTAAGCTGTTAAAGGGTAAGTTGAAGCAGTTGACCAAGGAATCTTTTAGTGATCTATAGGGTAGGGTCCAGAACCAAAGATTGATTCTTGAAGATCTCCAACGTCAGTTGGATAGAAATCCTTTGGACACATCGATCTTTTATCAGGAATGGGAAGCTTATAGGTCCTTTGTAGAGTTGAGTCTTGCTGAGTAGAGCTTTCTTAAGAAAAAATCGAGGATCCAATGGTTTAACCTGGTAGACCAGAATTCTAAGTTTTTCTTCAAATCCATCAATTCCAATAGTAATAAATCTAGGATCTCGGTGATTACTCGGGAGGATGGTACCCTTTGTTATGACAGGGCGAGGATGGTACCCTTTGTTATGGTACCCTTTGTTTTCTCTTAGGTACTGAGTCGGCTCAGGTTAGTTTTGATGAGAGTGAGTTGTGTGGGGTTATTAAGAATAAGTTGTCTCAGCATTGTGCTTCCCGTATGGATTTGAAGGTCACTGATGAGGAGATCAAGCAGGTTATGTGGTCGCTTAATTCTAATAAAGCTCCTGGCCCTGATGGGTTCTTAGCAGGCTTCTTTAAAGATGCCTGGGAGGTTGTGGGTGTTGATGTTACCAAGGCCATTCGGTGTTTTTTCGCGTCGGGTCATATGCTTAAGGAAGCTAGCACGATCCTTATTCCTTTGATCCCTAAGGTTCCCAACCCATCCTTCGTGACGGAATATATGCCTATTTTGTGTTGCAATACCATTTACAAGCGCATTTCTAAGATTATTGCCAATCGGATTAAGGATCACTTGCATGATGTTATCTCTCCTTCCTAGTCTACTATTGTCAAAGGTAGGGTATTGTGGATAATGTATTCTTGTCCCAAGAGCTTTTATGTGACTACCATAAGTAGAATAGGGGTCCAAGATATGCTCTTAAGGTTGATATCATGAAGGCCTATAACAATGTCAGCTGGGACTTTATGGTATCCACCCTAAGATGTATGGTTTTCCCTGAGAGGATGATTAGCTGGATTAGGGAGTGTATGACGTCCCCTACTTGCTCTGTTAGTATTAATGGGAAGCTAAATGATTTTTTTGTGGCAAAAAGGGCCTTAGGCAAGGCAACCCTCTTTCTCCTTATCTTTTTGTTATGGCCATGGAAATTATGCTTGGTTTGTTTGCAAAATACACGGAGGAGATGCCTTTCCAATATCATTGGAGATGTAGCAAGGAAAAAATTGTCCACCTATGTTTTGTTGACGACCTGGTGGTCTTCTCTCGCTTGGATGTCCAATCGGTGAGTGTTGTTAGGCGTGTCCTTGATTCCTTTCAAAGGACGTCGGGTCTGTCTCCTAGTCTGCCCAAAAGTGACGCCTACTTCTCTGGGGTTACTAACGGTCTGAAACGTGATATCCTGGACACTATAGGTTTTAGAGAGGGTTCCCTCCTAGTGCGATACCTTGGCGTACCTCTGATTACCACTAAACTATCCTATAAGAGTGTCGGCCCCCTCATTGATAAGATTGCTAAGCGTATTCAAGTTTAGACTAGTAAGTACCTCTCTTATGCGGGTCGGTTAAAGTTGCTTGGCTCTATCAATTTCTCCATGCAAGTTTACTGGGCTTCTCTGTTTATCCTTCCTAAGAAAGTCCTTCAGGAGGTTAAGGGATTGATGTGGGTTTTTTTGTGGAGTGGCCCTGAGATGAAGTATTCTAGTGCTAAGGTTACCTGGGGAGAGGTTTGTGTCCCTAAGCGTGAAGGTGATATGGGGATTAAATCTCTTATCACCTAGAATAAGGCTGCGGTTGCCAAGCATATCTGGTTCCTCCTCACAGGTGGCTCCATCTCCCTGTGGTGTATGTGGATTAAGTCAAATATCCTTAGGCGTGAATCCTTCTTGTCGATCAACATTCCCCAATCGGCATCATGGTGTTGGTGTAAGTTGCTTCAACTTTTCCCTCTTATCAAGAGTTTTATGCATTATGAGATAGTGAATGGGGCTGACACCTTTCTGTGGTTGGACCCTTGGCACCTGTGGGGCCCTATGAGTGGAAACCATTGTGGACGGCATTGCTTGGAAATGGCCATTGGCTGTCTCCATGGATTTGATTGATCTGGCCTGGGAGGTTGAGTTTTCTCTTGATGCGACTAAAGAGGATAATATCCGTTGGCCCCTTTCCAGTGGTAAGTTTTCCATTGGAGCTATGTGGGAGGAGATTCGTATTCATAAGCCTCGGCCTATTTGGTGTAACCTGGTGTGGTTTAAGCACCACATCCCTAGGGTTAGTTTTATTCTTTGGATCGCGGTTAGGAGTCGTCTTAATACTGGCGATAGGCTTCGTATGTTCGGCTTGAACTGTGATTTCCAGTGTAGCCTTTGCTCGAGTAGCCTAGAAACCCATGATTGCCTCTTCTTCAACTGTCCTTTCTCCAGTAAAGTTTGGGAAAGCATTCTGGTGAAATGTGGTTTAGAATGGTCTGAGTCCTCTTGGGATGGTTGGTGGAACAAGTTCGTTTCCCACGTCAGTGGTCAGTCTTTGACTTCAACGATTAGGAATTTGGCGTTGTCTGTGTCGGTCTACTGTATCTAGAAAGAGCGTAACTCTCGTAAATTTCAAGATTCCAAGCATGATTATAAGTTTGTTATTAAGGAGATTTGTGACCTTATTAGAGGTAGATGCTCTTCTAGACGTAACATTCCTATATCGTCTCCCAACTTGGTTATCAAAAGGGATTGGAGTCTTTTGAATTCCATTTTTTATTCTCATGACTGACTCCTTTTTCCTTTTGATACAGTGCCGGACTACTTAAAGTGCGAGGGGCATAACCCTCTTGGTGCCTAGTGGTATTATAGTATTTACTCTGTCCTGTTCTAGTTTGCTCTTGTGCAGATCAAAATGGAGATTCTAAGGAGGTGTGAGGCTTGGGATCTTTCATTCCGAGCGTTGAGTGTCTTTCCTAGAACACTATATTTGAGAGAGTGTTGTGAGGTTTTCTAACTTTTTGACCTGGTTTGTTCTTTTGTGTAGTGCTCTATCAAGTGGACTTATAGTGAGATTTTCTTCTTTCTTTTGGAGATTGAGATATACACTAATTTATTTCTTTTTGTGAGATAAGCCCCTTTTCTTTGGAGTGCTGAGGTTCTGCTATGTTGTTAGCTGTATCTATATCTCTGGGTATGTGTGTTCTGTATTGTGCCTTCATTTCCTTATTTTGTTCCTGTGTTCATAGCATCTCTATGCCTAGCTTTTAGTATAGATAGGTCCTTTATGTCTTCTTGGTTGCTCTAGCTCTTTTCATTTGCTTAGTGGCTGTTTCTACAGAGCTGTTGATGTATTTTTTTTCTATTTGACTTCTTTCTTGTGTACTACACCTTTGTAAGGTGTTTTTTTTCGGTTCTGTATAAGCCTTCCCCTTACGGCGGTGTAAGGGCAGTGTGCGTGTGTGGGTGTGGGTGTTGGTGTTGGTGGCCGGCAGTTTGTGTGTGTGGGTGTGCGTGTGTGGGTGTGGGTGGTCGGCTATTTGATGTGGCCTGGAAGTGGTACAAGGTTTTTTCTTGTTGTGCCTTTTCGGTGGTTGTTTAGGCTTCTTAGCTATGCAGCAGGTGAGGGCCATCTTCCTCATGTCTTTTGCTGTGAATTACTCCCAGTTGTTTAGCAAGTACCTCTGCTATAGTGGTCGATACAGAGAGGCAAGGTTTCATCCTTTTTCATGGCGAACAATGCTGGAGCTCCCCATGGTGACGTACTAGGGCGAATAAAACCTTTGCTGAGCAGTTCCTGAAGCTGGTCTACTAACACTTTTAGTTCGGCGGGAGTCATACGGTGGGCTACGATTGAAATTGGTAATCCTGGTAGTTCTTTTGGGAATTCAACTTCGTATTCGCACACGACTCGAGGTAACATGAGGGTTGACGAGACATTTGTACTAGCAAGCAGATATGCCAATCTCTCTATGAAGTTACTCAATTTGCAGTCCTTCACACTACTCGGGGGTAAGGTCTCGCGTCGCTCTCGTTGAATTTGTACAGTAGTGACGTCTTTCACTTGTGCCCATATCTTCTTTTGTCGACAGTCAATGATAGCACGGTGTCCCGATTTCCAGTCCATCCCGAGAATCACGTCGTAGCCATTGAAATCTATGACTCGAAGGTTACATGTCATAAGGATATTGATTATTCGTAACATGCAGGCTTTACAGATAGAGTCTACTCGGGTTTGATCTCCTAAGGGTGTGACGACACATAGGATTTGATCTAATGCCTAGGGTTTCAGAAGCAAGAACTTCATACAAGCTAGGGATATAAAAGAATGGAATGCTCCAAAGTCAAATAGTACTTTCACCAAATTATTGAATAATACAAACATACCTTGTATAACTTCGGTGTTTTCCAGTTCTTCTTCCTGCAGCGCAAAGAAGCCTCCTCCTATCGGTCGATTTTCATTATTGTTCTTGGGATTTCCAGTCTTCAATCCATTACTCAAGCCTCCTTGGCGTTTTTGATTCTTGTTGAGCTGTGGTCTTCCTCTTCCATTTTGGTGCTGAGTAGCTGGCTTGGTGACCAAGACATGTTGTGGGAGCCTAGCCTGTCGGGTTTTGGGTTGCCTCCACTGTTGGGGTTGATTTCTTGGATTCCTCTGAGTGAGGTGCAGGAACTCGTACCTCCTATGTCCTAGTCGATTGCATTCAAAGCACACCACGGATGTCACAGGGGGGTCCCTTGGTTGTCCTTGTTGGTACTCCTGATGGTACAGCTTCTTGGGAATAAACGTTTGGTTGATCCTCACTTGTCCTCTTTAGCTGGTACTTCCTCTCTTCTGGTTCCATGTCTTCCTTGAGTCTGCTTGATCTGTCTCGACTAACAAGGCTGCGCGCACCACCTGAGGGTAGGTAGGAAGCTGTAAGCAGATCACCTTTGGAAAGATGGATGGCTCCAAGCCCCATTCGATCTTTTGGGCCTTCAATTCTTCTTCTGGTACGATGGTTGTGGTAAAACGGCTCAATTCCTCGAAAGGATTCACATATTGTGTTCTGATCATTTACCCTTTCTTAAGTTCCAAAAATTCTCAAATTTTCCCTTGAAAAAAAGGGGCTCGGAAATATTTTTTCAAAAATAGACTTTCAAACTGCTCCCACGTTAGAGTCGCTACTTCCTGATTGTTGTTGGCCATAGTCCACCAGTGACCGGCTTCTCCTTCCAGCAAGTGGGCAACTAAAGCCACTCGATCGTCTTCATCTTAAACTCCCATTGAGTTAAATAAATCTTGACTGCTCTAAGCCATTCTTCTGTCTCTCTTGGTTCTACTCCTCGAAATGTCAGGGTTCGCTACCTTCCTAGTTCTGACAGAAACCAAGCTTAGTCACGTACATGTGGGTGGTTGATGCTAGCAGTCAATTCTCGTAACACTTGAGCTTGTCTTGGTACCTCATCGTCTGTAGGCCCATTTGCTTGTCGGTTGTTAGGTCTTCTACCCGCCATTCAAAAATAAAATAAGAAGAGTGTTATGATTCTAAGAGTTATTTTAGTTCTTAGTTATTTGTTGTATTTTGGGATTTTGTAAAGTTAGGTTGAAATTTACAGAACTACTTATAAAGATTTCGACATAAAAAAATTTGTATTTCATTTTAACTCATAGTCAATACAAGTTTGTTAAGAGTTCACACAGCACGCCTACAATCTTTAAGTTACGGGAAAAGTACAAAACTAACATGCTAAAACCTAAACAAAAAAATGTGGATAACAGTGGCAGACTATTACTTTGAGATCCCAGGTCACCTCAATGATGTTGTAGTAGCGCCAATGCACCTCGACATGCCAGGCATTAGTTGGCCCCATTTGCACACTATTGGTTACGACAGTCGGAGTCTCTCAATATGTCTTACCTTCGTCAAAATTGATGGCGGGATCACGTGGGTCAATAATTCCTCTCTTGTCTATTAGCCTCCAATGCTGCATCCATCTTACAGTTAACATGTCCCCCCAGTAGCGTGTTGAATCCAAGAGGAAAGTCCAGGCGGTAGAGTTTTTGACTGCATCTCTCGATCACGCGTAAGGGTCCCATGTAGCACAGAAAAGCCTATGGTTTTGTGCACATACACCTGTTCTGGGTAGAATCTGGCATACACCCAATCCCCCATATAGAAACCCTGGCACTCCAAGCGGTCGCAGTAGATGGTGGTATGCATAGTCTCATTTCATTTGACTCGGGAGGAGGTGCCTCAAGCTGATCGTATCGGAAAGAAATCGCCACTTCTTCTTCTTCCTTGTCCTCATCGTCGTCATCACCATCGTCGTCGGCATCGAAATCTTCCTCGTTCGATTGCTCTTTTGCCTCCATCTCGTCACCTTCATCTTCTGGATTGGCCTGCCATTCCTCCAGAAAAATCCAAGCTAAAGGGACAGCGTCAATAGGATCTTGCTCCTCCACGGGTATCTCCTCTGGGCCCTCTTTTGGATCTTTTTCTGGATCAGAGTCTTCAAGTTCTAGTGCTGCCCATGGTTCCCTAACCGGCTCTGCGTCGGATGCCATCCTAAAGAAAGAAAGATAAAGAGAATCGTAAGGTAAAGATTTTACGTTCCTAAAATTATATATGACAAATTAATAATACAGACATTCTACAGAGTTTCTATGCTACAAAACTTGTAATCTCCCATCTCCCAAGGTGTGGAGGCTTCCTAAACCTAGGCTCTAATACTGACTGTGACGCCCCATCTTACGGGCACGTCGAGACATACATAGCTATAATTAAAGGAGATATTATAGTCATACATTCATAATTACATATGCTAATTACTACATCATTAAGGGTTCAAAACTTGATCAAAATATTTAGCGATTACAGTCATCCAGAGAATTTAACAAAAGTTACAAAATGTTCGCAGAGACTGAGCAAAAGAACGAAAGAAAGACAATTTAACGTCTTCAAATGGCGTTGTTAGGATCGGTTGGCTCCTTCCACTTACCCCGATCCTTGAAGTCCGCTTCCTCTACGAGCACACCCTCTTCAAAATGTTCTTCTTGTTCACATGTGGCACGAATGCCATGAGCCAAAGCTTAGAAGCAAATTCCTTAAACCATCTAATAAACTCATAACAAATATTCTTACAATACATATCGTATAATACCGAATACAATTTAAGGACAAGGGAATAGATAAATTTAACAGTTTTAGCAGGGTAAGCATATATAAGCATAAATATGCAAGTGCGTGATGCAAATGCCCAACCTGACATACATCCAGAACCAAAACATGAATTCCACGCCGGGAATTATAGAGTAGACTTAATGGGAACTTGACCGCCAAACCTATTCTTACCTCATTGTGAAAGCTAAACGCTTGCCTTGGCTTCATGCCTCAGTCGTTTTACTCAATGGAAATGGCATGGAGAAGCCACTTCTATCCTTATTCCAAACCATCCACCCTTATTCCAAGTTCTCTAACCAGATTACTTGCGCACAAAACCCACCTTAAGGACAAGAATGCTCTTTTGGCGTCAACCCAAAGTTTAAATTACCGAAATTAAAAAGGCTAGTGACAAACCCATGGAGCCTTACTCCTTTGCATAATAAACCCTTTTTTCGTTATAACAACTTCCCAAATCATTGGCAACTATGGACGTCCAAAGTTCAAAACCGCATAAAGAATGATTTCCACCTAGCCCACAATCTTAGGTACAAAAGGGACTCTGATAAACCAAGATGCAGGCGTAGCAATGTTCATGGTGTGCAATATGCTTCTCGTGTACAATTAATTATAGCATGGCATATAAACATGATATAGCACAAGGTACAACTCACTAAAGCATATAGAACAAGTATACGGAGTATAAGCTGTAATTCATGTGACATGGATCCAACCTATCAGTGTGGTTTCTAATCATCATATTGGTAATTTCATACATCAATCGCTCACATAAATTAATTGAAGTCCTTATATTCAAGTTCCACAAGGTGACACGCTACTCATAAACTTAGCCAAATTTGGGTAATTGTTCAAGGGTTTTAACCAATCATGTACTTAGCACAATATTTTGTGAACAATGAGATAAACATATTATCTACAAGTTTTATATTTTTACCTAAGCTCGGTTCTCACTCTATGGTCAAAATTTGACATCCTTCGGTAAAAATGGTATATCTAGAGTTTTGGACATAAAAATTACATTTAGATAATTTTTTTACAGTTAGTTATGTTAGTTTAAAGTTCATGGCAGAATGTTGGTATCCCACAAAATTAGGTTATCTAGGTTTTCGGTAGCTTAGCTCGTGTTATGTTTAAATTTAATGTATTTTCTTTGCAAGCATGTCATATATTCATACATACCAAAGTTTCAGAACCTATTCAAGTCATAAAACTCAAAAACACTGACATACAAGTACATACAACACTTGAACTTACATGATTAACCCCTAATCTACTTATACGATGCCTTTTTTAGTGAGATTTTGTTTCTTATTCTTAGGGTTGTTTATAGAGATGGATTGAGAGTTATTTTATGATAAAATGATAGAAGGTTTGAGAGATTTACTTACTAGTTTTGAAGACCTAATAGTGGAAGAGTGATAGGACTTGGCTTTGTTGCACCCTCCTTAGACTTTCCCAGCTTCTTCTTCCTTTTTCCTTCCTTATTCTCTCCTTCTTTTCTTAAGAACATTTGGAACATTTTCTAGACCCTCTCCCTCACTAGAGTGCTGAAATATGAGGAGCAGAATGGGGCAGGGGTGTGTTATTTTTTATATGAAAATTGGTAAATTTAATTATTAGGGTGTAAGCTTATTTTTAATGTCTCTTAATTTTCATTAGTTGCATGGGAGGTGTGGTCTATTTGAGACTTACAAAATCAGATTTGTGCAGCTTGCGAATTTGGCTCGGGCTGTTTGTGCGGCCTCAGAAGCTGATTTGGTATTAATATGACATTTAAATTGTGTTTTGGTACCACTTTGTGCATGAAAATGTATAAAATATTAATTTTATATATCTTTTTGGTGTCTTAACCTATTTAAACCTATTATATTAATGTGTTTATAATTAATTTAGTCTTTCCATGAATTATCATAATTTTTCCACCAATTAATTAGAGAGGTATACGTTTTTAAGTCCATTTAAGCTAGTTTGAGAAGAATTGAGTTTTTAACTTATTTATTGTGTAGAAATTTTAAATAATGATTTGTTTGCTTTTGTTGACCTATATTATTATATTATGATGTATATTACTAGTATAAAAAGTCTTATGTCATAATATTGCTTAATTTATACAACTTTTTATCATTTTTAAGTTTAAAAAGGTAAAAAGTAACTTTTTGTCACAATTCCCTAGGTAGTCAGCCATGCACGGGTATTTTATAATTTTTGTTGTTATTTAGTCTTTTGTTATTTAATTGAATATAGATATTTGATTTTGAGTGTCTATGTGTCAAAATTCGAGTTTTTAAGACTTTTTTACTGTACTAGGGGCAAAATGGTCATATTACCCTAATTATGAGAGTTTTTTATTTTTATTTTTTATTTTTTGTTATTTACTTAATTTAGGCTATCCCGAGACTTCTCTGAATGTTTAAGTTTCTCTTCTGTGATTTGGCCTATTTAGGGTTTTTTTAGGTTAAATTAGGATTTTCGCATTAATTAGGGTTTCTCTTATTTATGCAGTGACCTAAGTTCTCATTGTATATCCATCGCTAATACTATAGTTTGAGCTGGGTTGTTTCATAAGGCGTAGATGTTGTCGTGGGAGTGAGGGGTAACTTTGGATGGGAAGTCTCAAATTTAGGCTTTCTCGATTAAGTGCCTTATGTTTTCTTTTGTGGGTCTTCCTCACCCATGGTCTCGAGGTTGTAGCATGGCTATTGTTTACCTGATGGTGGTCAAGTTAGTGTAGCGCGACTTTGTGAGGTGAAGCCTTGGTGTAAGCTGAATGTGTCATGCCTCGGAGTATACTCGGTGATGAACTCTGTAGATGTGTGAGACGTGTCATTTGGGGTGTAAGAAAGTAAATGGTAGTCGATGTGTATAAGTAGGGTCTGAGTTGAAGAACTAAGTGTGACGAGTAGTATAATCATTGTGTTTTGGTTTGATAACATCTGGTATGGTGAGGTCCTGTAAGGACCTGGTTCTAAACCATAGGATTAGTGACGGTAAACCGATAGGATTTTAGATTATAGTACGGTTAAAACCCTAACACAATCAAAACCTAAGAATAAGACTCCGAGAAGCAAAAACCCTAATATGAAAAAAAGCCTTCTAATATCAGAAATCATTAAGTTACCCTAAATCACAAATTCAAAACGCTAAGAGCTAAACCTAAAAACGTGATTCTGGACCCCAAAGCGCTCTTCTTAAGAAATGCTAACCTGACCTCGTAATTGTTCGAGCCTAACAATCTATATGAATTTCCATATAATAGCAAAACACAAATTTCAAGTCCAAAAAATAAGAGAATCAAGTACAAGCCCCAACAAGGAAAGAAAATCGTACTGAAAGATCTAAAACTCTGTAACTTCCAATAATTATACTTTAACCCCAAATCTTTAATATAACTGCACCTTTGGCCTAAGGCACCAAAATTCATAGTAAGTTATAAATCTCATTTGAAGACACTTTAATCGTTATTCAAATTACTCCCAAGAGTTCTTAAAAGTCCCACACATCTTCATAATTGTACAAAAAAATTTGAGATATTTCTCATCCATAATTCTCTACAACAAATATTTTTTTTTGGTAATTAATTGTGACATAAAATAAAGAAAAAAATACAAGTTTATAAGGGGCAAATCCCAGGCCATACATACCCAAGACACTAACCCAACTACGACTAAAACAAAAGCAACACTAGAACTCGGCTTTAGACTAAGCCAACTGTCCAATAAACCTCCACCAAAAAATCACAACAATAAAGACAAACCCAGCTTTGATGGATGCATCAGCCACAAAGAAAGAAAAACCCGCCTCATCTAGCAAATCAAAAAGGAGAACCCATCGAAGTTGAGGAGCACCACATCAGTCTACTGAAATAATCAATCACCGCCCCAATATAAAAGAGAGCACCAAGACTTTACAAGACATTCTAAAAGATAATACTAGGAATTCGAACACACACTCAACCGAAAAAAACACATACACAAACCCCTACACAAGCCGTAGGAGAAGGCTAAAAAGCCCAAGCAGATTATTACCAACAAGAAAAAAGTGATGAGACAAAGATAGAAGAAAAACATAGGAACATAGCTAAAACACCAAAAGCCAAAAGCTATGAACATCCCTCATAGCTAGGAAAACCAGAGGAAGATAAAGGCTTGTCACATAGGGCCACCCCAAAAAGCGCAGCAACCAACCAG
The DNA here is from genome assembly GCA_034768845.1 of Heliamphora exappendiculata. Lineage (NCBI taxonomy): Eukaryota > Viridiplantae > Streptophyta > Magnoliopsida > Ericales > Sarraceniaceae > Heliamphora > Heliamphora exappendiculata. Next base: position 16,954 of record JAOTRH010124592.1, read on the forward strand.
CCTCAAGTCAGTTTAGGTTTCTTCTTTTTGGGTTAGCCAGAACGCGAGACCTAAAAACCAAAGAAAGGTCATAAAAAGAAAAGCAAATGAACACACACACCCAAAACCACCTCACGTCACTCCACTCAAATATATCACTCGACATTCCAAAGAAAAGACAGAGGCAAATCTCACTGAGCCTCCCCTACTTTAGAAAACCTGCACAAGTGACAAACATATTACAAAGTTTCAGAAAGAACCTCACATCACTCGCACAGGAGAAAACAGCTTTCCAAAAAAAGAGGAACAAAGCTCCCTGAAGAAAGCTCAACACTCCAAGGAAAAAGAAACAAATCTTACAAAGCTTCCCACATCGCTGGAATACTACACAAGTGAACAAACACAAGCAATATAATTAACAAAAACTCACACCCTCGCATAATAGAGTGTATGCCTTACAACACTCACACAAGCTGTATCGCTCAGCCCTCCAACAAAAAGGGGGGAAACAAAACTCAAACATCCATGCATCGGAGTCAAGCTGCAAAACAAACCAGATTAATAATGGACAGATGTAGAAAAAATATGCTTCGCCAAACCCCAATCACAATGGATCTCCATTTTGATCGGATTAATAGGCACTTTCCTACGAGAGGGCAACCTCTCTCTGACCATATCAGATATGTCCCTCAGGACACTCTCCCAATCCTTCTTCTTCCCCTGGAATTTCCTAAGATTCCGCGCCCTCAAAATGCAATAAATCGTGGTAGAAAAGGCAAGCCTCTTAAAAGTGGCACTAAGGGTATTACCCACCACCCTCGAGGCAAAAACATCTCGCCAAGCCAACTAAGACGTCTCAGACCAGATAATCCTACACTCGGCAAAGACCCTTGTCTAGACAGCCTGAGAAAAGGGGCGGGCGAAGAACAGGTGGTCATGGGACTCGATAGCGCCAGAACACAAGCAATAATTCGCCTCATTCTTAAGGCCGAACAACCTAAGGCAACCCCTCGTACTAAAACGACCCCTAACAGTAACCCAAAGAATGAAACTGACCCTAGGAATATGACTTTTAAACCAAACTAATTTACACCACAGAGGGACCGACTTATGATCCCGAAGCACCTCCCAGAGAGAACCAATTGAGAACCTATTACCATTAAGGCAGCAGTTAATCTTATCATGCTGAGATGCATTCGGGAGAAAATGAACCTCTCTCTACATCTCCAAAAGATCCATAAAGACCGCAGTCGGCCACTTTCAATGAGTACCATCAACAATCCTCTGAACTTTTGCATCCAGACCCATCCCAGAGTCATACACAATCCGAGGACCCCTAGCCTCAACCACTGAACCCCACGGGTGCCAGGGATCAAGCCAGAAGAATGTATCCTCCCCATTGCAAATCTCATATTGGACAAAGCGTTTAACTAGAGGCCTAAGCTGTAGAATTTTCCTCCAGCACCACGAGGCCGACTCGGGTATTTTAATTGCCCAAAAGGACTTACCCCAATGAATATTGGATTTAATCCACATACACCACGTGGATACATCCTCGCCAATTAAGAGGAACCAAATATGTTTAGCCACAGCAGCTTTATTCCACATGATAAGGGATTTAACCCCCAGGCCGGCTTCTTTCCTAGGGACATAAACCTCCTCCCATGTAACTTTAGCACCAGAAGACTTCATCTCAAGACCACTCCACAAAAACACCCTACGCAAACCTTTCGCCTTGTGAAAGACTTTATTAGGAAGGATAAACAAAGAAGACCAATAGATTTGCACAGAGAAAAGAATAGAGCCAATCAATTGAACTATACCTGCACAGGAGAGGAATTTCTTAGTTCAAACGTGAATCCGCCTAGTAATATAAATCAACAATTTACAATCCTTATGAGAGAGTTTAGTAGAGATAAGGGGAACACCTAAATACCTAACCGGGAAGGAGCCCTTTCTAAAACCAAGGACATCCAAGATGTCTTATTTTAAAACCCCGTCAACACAGGAAAATTATATGTCACTCTTCTGGAAATCATCTAAAACTTGCCTAATCACACGAATAGAATTCACATCTGCCGTAGAGAAAACCATAAGATCATCAGCAAAGCACAAATGAACGATCTTATCTTTCCCACACCTCTAGTGGTAATGGAACGGCATCTCTTGCGTCTGCTTCGCAAACAACCTAGCCAGAACCTCCATAGCCATAACAAAAAGGTAAAGGGATAAAGGGTCCCCTTGATGAAGACCTTTGCGGCCCTGAAAAAACCCATGAAACACACGATTGATACTAATCGAAAAACTAGGAGAGGTTACACACTCGGTGATCCAAGTAACAATACGCTCCGGGAAGCCCATACTCCTAAGAACCTCAATCATGAAACCCCATCGAACATTGTCGTACGCTTTCGTTATATCAACATTTAGCGCACACCTAGTACCACGACTATGCTTGTGGTAATCCCTAAGTAGTTCCTGAGATAGAAAGATGTTATTTGCTATCCTTCTTCCCTTAACAAAAGTAGATTGGGCCGGGGATATGATCTCATCAAGAGAGTCCTTGAAACTATTAGCAATAATTTTCAATACACACTTGTAAATGGTGTTGTAACAGGAAATAGGTCAATACTCCTTAATGGAGGAAGGGTTCGGGACTTTAGGGATAAGAGAAATAAGAGTAGTGTTGATCTCCCTCAGAATAAAACCAAATGCAAAGAAACCTTTAATAGCATTAGTGGTCATCCTGACCCACCACATCCCAAGCATCCTTGAAAAAGCCAACCAAGAATTCGTCAAGGCTAGGGGCTTTATTAGCTTTAAGGGACCACATGGTCCGCTTAATCTCATCAACTGTAACATCTCTCGTCATACTAGTGGCACTTTGGGGGGATAACCGCTTGTTAACAACACCCTCTAAGTCCCTTAGACCAATCCGATCCACGGAGGAATGTGTACCAAGATGGCCTTGATAATAGCCCATAATGTGCTCCAAGACGCTCTGCCTATTAGTGCAAAGCACCCCATCCTCCCGAGTAATCGAGGTGATCCTGGATCTATTACGCTGGAAGTTAACAGACTTAAAAAAGAATTTAGAGTTTTGTCCCCCAGGTGAAGCCATTGAATCCTGGATTTTTGTTTCAAGAAACTTTCCTCAGCTAGGGTGAGCTCAACAATTGATTTGTAGGCCTCTCACTCCATATCATGTAGAACTCTATCCATAGGGTTCCTATCCAAACGAAGTTGAACGTCCTCCAGGGTATTATGTTGGCTAACAACTCTATTAGATATGTCACTATACGACTCCTTATTCAGATGCTTCAGCTTCACTTTCAATAACCTCAACTGCTGACACACAATGAACATGTCCGACCCAACAAAATGCTCACTCCAGGCCTTCTTAACCAAAGGAAGGAATTTGGGCCTCTTAGTCCAAAAGTCAAAGTACTTGAAAGGTTTCCTAGACTTAGTACTCTCAAAATAAAGAAGGATTTCAATCCTAGCATGGCCCGAGATACTCGGGGAACCAAAAAAAGGCGCTGGATAGGGGCATTCAAATAACCAAAGTCTCATTAACAAGAGCACGATCAATCTCAGACTTAATAAAACTTTTCCCCTGTTGATTATTAGACTAGGTAAACTGGATCCCACTATACCTAAGGTCATCTAACTCGGCTTCATACAGACACTTATTAAAATCATCCATATGTAGAGGCCAGTTTCCACTCCCCCTAATATGTTCATGAGGATATCTGATAGCATTAAAGTCACCTAAAACCAACCACGGAGAGTCAACTAGCCCCGAAGCTAAATACGTACCCTTATCCCAAAGACTAGCCCTCTCCAAATGAGTATTAAGCCCATAGACAAAAGTAACCCAAAAAGAAGTTTTGTATTCCAAAAAAGTAGCTTCTCCAAGAATCCATTGGTTGCCTAAATCAGTGACTTTAAATTTCACAAAAGTAGGGTCCCAGCAAACCCAAATACGGCCAAGAGCACCAAAATCATAATTATTAACAAAATGCGAGGCAGGGAAATTTTTTTTATCAAAAGTATGGCTAGCCTTCTCTTTTTTAACACAAGGCTTATTTAAAGCAATAAGTTTAGCCTGAGTTTTATTAACAAAATACTTTAATTCAGTTCGCTTAAAGTCACTGTTCAGACCGCGAATGTTCCATGATTGAATAGACATTAAAAAGGAGAGTTAGGTAAGTAACCTTTTCTTCTTTTTCTTCCTGCTATTCATCTTCCTCAAGCCTTGGAAGGGGGGAGGAGGATTGCGCCTGAGCTTGATCCATATCGTCCAGAGGAGTAAGTGGTTCAGCTTTAGTACCTTGGCCCACTACTTGAACTTTTGTTTTGGATAATTAAACTACTTGAACTTGTTTTAGTAACTTCCCTGATTGACTCTTAGTCAGAGGAGAGCGAATAGGAGGGGCTTCCATTGTTACACCCTGCTCAAGAGGTGGCTGAGAGACAAGGATAGCTTCCCCTTGGGTATTATCGGCCCTCGGTATAATCTCACAGGGGATCAAATTGGAAGCCGAGGGGCCATCCTCCACTGTTGCCATAACCGGAGTCTCTATTAGAACTTCCTTACCCTTCCCAACCCGAGTCCATTCCTGCTGGCTTTCAACAGGCTTATGAAACTTGCACTTCTTGAGCTCATGCCCAAAAGCTTTACAATGTTCACAGACCACCGGCAAACCTTGATATTCCACTCCTACCAAGATTGTTTCACCTCACATTTAACTGTAACCGAATGCTGCAAAGGTTTAGCTGCATCAATTTCAATACAGTCCCGGGCATAGGAGAGCCTTTTCTTGGAATCAGTAGCCCTATCTAAGAATAAAGGAACCCCGACCACACTAGCAATGCGGCTCAAACACTGCGAATTCCAAAATTCTAGGGTAAGATCAGGCAGCTTAACCTACCTCGGGATTTTAGAGATGGCTTCCTTTTGCAATTTCAGCCGTTTCTTCCACCTTTGTAGAATAAGAAGTTTACCTGAGAAGTTCCATGGACTACAATCCATGATATTGCTCATAACATCCACGCTCTTGAATTTGAAGATGAAAAAACCATGATCATTGCCATATATATCCAAAAGACCATCCTGTTCCCAGAGGGTCCGCATAGTAGCACGTACAAGGCCAAAATCTAAGGGTGAGTCGAGGAAATACCCCACTAAGCAGTCGTCCCAAGATTTGTCATCAATAAGCTCTCTATCAATCTCTACAGTGTCAAGCTAAGACTAATTAGACTCCACAAATGCCAACATCGTGGCTAAGCTTCGGTTAATAAGAAGAGAGGCCCAAGATTTTGGCTTAGGAAAATTATCAAACACCTTACGTGCATTATCCATGCCCTCTCCCCTCCGGCACTCTCGCCATTGAGATCCTCTCCCGGCTGATTAGCACCATTAGCCACAACGGAAGCCTATGACTATTGGGAACCTGTAGAACGAGGACCAAAGCCAGATCGGCTCCCAAATCTGGCTCCTCCCCTCTCGTGCAAGCCAAATCGACTGCCACCCTTGCCTCTAAAAGGAGCTTGAACTCTCTAGAAATTGGGGTCACGAACGGGGTCTAGAAAGGAGCTTGCCTCGTTCATTAGAAATCCAACTGTGTTGGTGAGCGACTTCCACCGACGGAATGAGCACCGGCTTACCATGGGCACCTTTGTCCTCCCGCTGAGCGACCACCTTTGTAATACGATTAATCCTTTCCTCTGCTAGGCTCTTTTCGACCTGAGCCATTCTGAGAAGAAGCATGTCTTTATCAATATCCTCTTCGACCTTGACTATATCAACGTCAGTTCCCAGTGATTACAAACTCCATACACCCCCTTGACAGGGCTCACCCTTTTAGCCGCGCAAGACGAGCTACTACAGCTTCAATCATCTCGGTATTGACAGGTTAAAAACCACCACGAACTATACGAACACCATGCTCAATAACTTCCTCATTCTAAACCTGGTTAGCCTCTTCGAAGATTTCGCTGAGTTTCGTTGGAGTGCGCTTACCACTCGGAGAACCAGGCGCAAATCTGGGAGAAGAGTCAGTACTCAATTTCTCAATCAGGTTCGGAACCCTAGCATTCTTTGGGGTTTCATTCAAAGTAGCAACATTCCAACTAGGGGGGGAAACCCTAGGTAGGTCACCCTTGGTTATTTCCATGTTCTGCAGAGAACAAAAAAAAGGGAAAGAGAAGAACCTAGGATGCGCACAAATAGCACCTAGGATTGCACCGTGATTCGCACATACTTAACCCCATTTGAGCCATTTATGAGATTTGTGTATGTCTACAATAAATATTAATTAATATATAAATATGTATATATAATGAATATTATATGACATGTGTGTAAGACCACCTAGGAGTATGTGTTAACACTCTAACAAATATTAATTAATATATAAATATGTATATATAATGAATAATATATGACGTGTGTAAATCACCTAGGAGTATGTGTCAAAATATTTTAATCAATAAAATATAATATTTTAAATCAAATCAAATTTCAACTTTCAAGACATTATAATAATAAAAAATCTCCAAAATTTCATCAATACACATGCACATATATATGTACACCAAATCTCATAGATAAAGTAAATAAATATAAAATATATATTTTATGAGAATTAAACTAAATTTGTTAAAAACTTAGTATACCAAATCTAAACTAAAAGGCCAAAATTTGACACGTACAATCTTAACTCGACCTTTTAAATCAAAATAAGGAGTAAAAGAAAAAAATAAAGTAAAATGACAAAAAAAATGCCCCTATGTAACCGGTTCTACCTAGGAAATTGTGTAAAAAATCTTCTTTTTTTTTTGCATTTTATGCTCAAAATTTAGAAAAAGATGTACAAATCAAGCATCATTGTAACCCAAAAATGTTTGAACAAGTAATAAAGATACTAACATAAAATTTTATGCCTACAAAAGTAAATAAATCATTATTAAAATTTTTCCACATCAAATAAAGCCATAATAGCACATATTGTCAAAAGAACTTAATTCAACTTGTGTGCCTACACATAATTAATCAAATTATGCCAAATTAATAATACACTATGAAAATAATAAACTAGTAATAAACTTACTAAAATAATTCATTTTATGGGAAAGAAGATCAAAAATATACATCGAGTTAATTTTTGAAACCTTTTGTTGGACAATATAGTATAAATACATCATAAAACTATCAATGTCTTAATTAAATAATGATAAATTAGATTTATTTTGTTGGACAACACCACATGGATGAAATCCACTCGTACACCATATTTCTCAAAAAACTCCACCCACCATGCAACCAATTAGAAATTAGAAAATTCAAAAAATGCCTTACATCTAATTATTAATTCCACCATCAAATTTGGCTATGAAAATGACCTTTCATGTCACGTTCTGAAATATAGGGTCACGTGAAAAACCCACCGAATCATCAATTTTGTAAAAAGATAGGATTTTTACTAATGAACCATACAACCAAAATTACATCTGTTTAAAAGAGTACCCAAGGTTCATAACTCTCTGATAAAATACATGCATAATATAACTCGCCTCACGGCTTATAAACATGTCTTTAAGAACAGGCAACATATGTAGACATACATGTTTACATAACCAAAATGCAAAATTATATAACAGTCTTCCGCTACCATGGATATATCATCTCCTCATGATCATCAACCACAACGTGAGCCGAAACCCAATGAAAAAGACTACGATGCAGTAAAGCATAATATGCAAAAACAGAGCATAAAGTTTACTTAAAAATATTTTTTTTGGGGTAATTAACTGTGATGTCAAGAGAAAAATTACATGTTTACAAGGGACAAAACCCCAGGCCTTACAAACCCAAAACACAAGAAAACACCAAACCTAAACCCAAAGGATCTACCAAACCCAGCTTTAGGCTAAGCCGGAACCAAAATGAAAAAAGAAAAAAAAAGGGCAAAGAGCAATGCCATGACCATAACTTAATGTAATGGGCGGGGAGATGACGCCAACTAACAACACAGACAACAAGGCTAAAAATATAAAACAAAATACAACATGAGCAAACACCAGAAGAAAAGCCCCATGCAGGTGAGGTAGCACAACCTGTCACAAAACCAAACCAAACATTTGGACATAGGGACGAAGAACGAGGCCTTTGAGACAACCCCAATCGAGGAACATCACAGCCTATAATTGGGTGAAGCTAACGCCACACCATAAAAAAAGAAACAGCAACGACAGTCCACCAAAATTATAGACAAGGGAGCAAGATATAAGCACAACAACAAAGCTAAGAAAGAAAACAACAGACAAGAGGCTATGAACAACCCTCATAGCTAGGAAAACTGTAAAATCGAAGTAGGAGATAGGCAAAGGAGTACAACGCAAAATCCAACCGAACAAGGCTTCTTCCTCCTGGAAATGGCCATGGACTAGGACCACAAAAGCAATAACAATATCAGTTACTGCAGATCATTTGGCTACCACCCGAGGCTTCTTCCTACGAGAAATATCCCACACACTGGACTTGGCCAGAATAAGAAACAACCGGTGAAAACAAGAAAATCATCAGCCACACAACAGAGAGCAAAGCAGAAAAAAAAACTCCGCACTCCAAAAAATGGGGAACCAAACTCTGAAAGTTGAAACTCAAACTCCAAAAGAAAGAACTACAAATCTCAACTGTGTATAACTCAAAACTCCAAAAAAAGGAGACAAATCTAACAAGAGCTCCGCTGGAAATGAAGCTGCACAAGGAAACAAACCATAGTTCAAAAAAATTAGTAAAAATCTCATTGCTCTCACTCAAGTATATGAACGGTGTATCTGTCAACACTCAACAGTGTGTAACTCAAAACTTCAAGAAAAAAGGACAAGTCTCACAAGTGCGCCACTGGAAATGAAGCTGCACAAGGAAACAAAACACAATTCAAATAAATTAGTAAAAGTCTCCCCGCTCTTACTCATGTATATGAATGGTGTATCTCTCAGCACTCGAAAGAACGGAAAGAGAAACCCAAAGCTCACAGCTCCTTGGAATCTCCACTTCAGACTACACATGATCAAACTGTAACCATACTACCATTGGTCTTCCATATAGACAGGAAACTCATAAAGAAACTTTTCGGTAAGTCACTGTACTAGAAAGAAAAGGATTAGTCGTAAGAATTAAAAATGTTATTTAAAATACTCTATTATGCTTGAATAGCCAAGTTAGAAGTGGAGATAGGAATGTTGCGTCTGGTAGAGCATCTTCCCCGAATAAGATCACAAATCTCCTTGAAAACAAAACTCCATTCATGCTTCAAATCCCGAAACTTGCGAGAATTACGCTCTTTCCAAATACAGTAAACGGGCGCAAACAAAGCTAACTTCCTAACCATCGATGGCAAAGACTAACCCCTAGCACTAGAGGCTTACCTGGTCCACCAATCATCCCAAGAGGACTCCGACCAATCCAACCCACACTTCCCAAGAATCCCATACCAAACTTGGCAGGAGAAAGGGCAATTAAAGAAAAGGTGATCATGGGTGTCCAAGCTACCAAAGCAAAGACTACACTATAAATTACCAGTTAGGCCAAACATACTAAGCCTATGCCAAGAATTAAGTCGACCTCTCAGCGTAATCCAAAGAATAAAACTAACCCTCGGGATATGATTCTTAAACCAAACCAAATTGCACCAAACGGGCCGAGTCTTATGATCACTGATCTCATCCCACAAGGCCCCAATGGTAAGTTTACCATTATTAAAAAGCCAACGAATGCTATCTTTCTTAGTCACATCGGGGGAAAAGTTAACCTCCCGAGCTAGCTCAATCAAATCCATAAAAATAGCCGACGGCCATTTCCAATTATTGCCATCAACAATGACTTTCACTCTAGCCAGCCGGTCTAACCCTGAATCATAAACGATTCTAGGGCCCGTTTCTTCAACAATGGGACCCCACGGATGCCAAGGGTCCAACCACAGGAAAGTGTCATCCCTATTACCAATCTCATATTTCACGTAACGCTTGACAAGAGGTCTAAGCTGAAGCTGCTTCCTCCAACACCATAAGGCGGATTGAGGAATTTTAACCGACAAGAAGGATTCACTCTTAAGGATGTTAGATTTGATCCACATACACCAAAGAGAGATGGACCCCCTGTAAGGAGGAACCAAACATGCTTAGCCACCGCAGCCTTATTCCATATAATGAGGGATTTAATTCCCAGAACGCCTTCTTTCTTAGGAGTGCAAATCTCTTCCCACGAGACCTTAGTCCCATATGATTTCATATCAGTACCACTCCATAAAAAAGCCCACATCAGGCTTTCAACTTCCCTAAGGACTTTTTTTGGAAGAATAAATAGAGACGACTACTAGACTTGCATAGAGAAAATGATGGAGCTAATTAGTTGTAACCTGCCCGCATAAGAAAGAAATTTACTGGTCTAAACCTGAATACGGTTAGCAATCTTGTCAATAAGGGGCCTACATTCTTTATTGTCAAGCTTAGTGGTAATTAAAGGAACCCCCAGGTAGTGCACAGGAAGGGATCCTTCTCTAAAACCAATGGTATCCAAAATAGCACGCTTCTGACAATCAGGAACACCAGTAAAGTAAGCATCACTTTTAGGTAGGCTGGGGGATAAACCCGACACCCTCTGAAAGCTGTCAAGGACTTTCCTAACCACGCTAATAGACTGAATATCAGCTCTAGAGAACACAACTAGGTCATCAGCAAAACATAAGTGGACAATTTTGTCCTTGCCACATCTCTAATGATAGTTGAACGGCATTTCTTCACTGAACTTAGTAAAAAAAACCAGACATAACCCCTATAGCCATCACAAACAGGTAGGGAGACAGAGGATCCCCTTGCCCAAGGCCCTTCTTACCTCGAAAATAACCATTCAACTCACCATTAATGCTAATAGAGTAGCTAGGCGACGCCATACATTCCTTAATCCAACTAACCACCCTCGTAGGGAAACCCATGCATCTCAAGGTTGCTATCATGAAGTCTCATCTAACATTGTTGTAGGCCTTCATGATATCAACCTTAAGAGCGCATCGAGGTCCCTTGTTCTACTTATGGTAATTTCTTAATAGTTCTTGGGACAAAAAGATATTGTCCGCTATGCGCTGCCCCTTAACAAAAGCTGATTGTGATGGGGATATAATCTCATGCAAGTGATCTTTGATTCTATTGGCAATGATTTTGGAGAAGCACTTATAGATGGTATTACAACAGGATATAGGTCTATACTCCTTGATAGAGGACGGATTGGGAATCTTAGGCAGCAAAGCAATAAGGGTTGTATTGGCGTCTTTAAGCATGTGGTCAGAGGCAAAGAAACATTTAATGGCCTTAGTAACATCTTCACCCACGATCTCCCAAGCATCTTTGAAGAAACCCGCAAAGAACCCATCAGGCCCCGACGCTTTATTGGATTTAAGAAACCACAAAACTTGATTGATCTCCTCATTAGCAACCTCTAAGTCCATATCTGTGGATCTTCGTGAAGACAACTTATTTCTAATGACCTCTCTAATCTTGCCTTCCACATCTCGTTCGTGAGCAGAGACCGTGCCAAGGAGGTCATGATAATACTCCACAATATGATCAGAGATACTCTTCATACCAGAAAGAATTGAGTCATACTCAAAGAGGTTTTTGTTATAGAAAACCTCATGTTTGTCAACGCGTATACATGCACGCACACACATATTACCATTTCATCCACGTGATTCTTCCAACTCATAGTTTTAAAAGATATGCACCGATGCCGAACGGGCATATAACTCTATCACGTTACCACCACCCGGCCATCACGAGACCCGTGAAGTAACGGGACACCCTATACTTCTGACTCGACCTGCGTCCTTTTTTGATTCACTAGCCGGCAGGCAGAGAAATCCATTCTGTGCAGTTTTCCAATTTTTCATCGGGGAGTAACTCGTGCCCATATTAACTCGATTCGTAGATTTCAACACGGTCCTTTTTTATTATTACATCAAAATCCACACACACACACGTGAGTCCAACCCAACAAGGTTTCTCTCACCAAACCCACAACCCCGTGAGTCTAACCCAAAAGGTTCCTCTCACCAAACCCATAACATCATACCACATGTAACATCTAAGAAAAGCATAAAACAAGCTTTTTACCCACATAAACATGGTTTAAAACATACAGTACGATTTATAACATTTTCAACCGATAAAAAGTGTAAAATTACACGTAGAACCCATTAAAGACAACATAGTATAGGATCCTACCTCAATGAGTCGAAACTCGAAGCCTCAAAATCCGACCCTCATTGGAATGAGAATCTAACCAGAAGAACGCGAAGCTAACAATGTGAATACCAAGGATCCACAAGCCGGTCATCAAAAACTAGGCCCGGGCAACACAAATATAGAGAGAAGTCAAAGAGAAAGGAAAGAAAGGGAAAACAAAGTTTCTAGAACGAAAAACAGACGCTGAATGGGCCATTCAGTCGACTCAAGGAGTTTTGATTCTAAGAAACTCCACCGCCGTACCTCAGTCGACTGATGGCTCGATCCAATCGATTGGACAAGCCTCCAATCAACTGGACTGCTGGGAACCCGGTTTTTGTGCTTCTAACAAGTTTTTCAACCCTTGGACCAACCAAACAGACCCTAACAAAATTTGAAAAAGCGTAAAACACATCTACACAAGCTGTTCTACAACACTTAAGCATAAACCAATCATCGATGAGATACATAAAATGAAAGAAACACGTCAAACATATATATGTCACAAAATAAAACGGTATAGGGTATGACAACTCTCCCCCTTAAGGAATTTTGCCCCTGAAACTCACTACAAGGTCACGAGGTGAACAACTCCGAGTATCTATTACAAACCCCAGACTCAAGCTCCTACGTCGCTTCTTCAACCCCGTGATGAAGCGATAGGACCTTGACATAAGCAATTGTTCTCCTTCTCAACACTTTTTCTTTCGTGTCTAGAATCTTCACTAGACATTACAAATATGTAACATCCTCATCAACCTGCAGCTCGACCGAATCTAGAACATGTGAAGGATCAAGCTCATATCTTCGAAGCATAAAAATGTGAAACACGTTATGCACATATGCCAATTGAGGTGGCAAAGCCAAATGGTATGCTACCTCTCCAACCCTATCAAGGATCTCAAATGGTTTAATGAAACGCGGCAATAGTTTCCTGCTACGGCCAAATTTCATCAAACCTCTACGTAGTGAGACCTTCCAGAACACATGATCCCCTACAGCAAACTCTAATGGTCACCTCCTCCGATCTGCGTAACTGTTCCGGTGACTCTAAGTTGTTATCAAACGCTAACAAATCATGGCAATCTTCTCTGTCGTCTCCCGTACCAAGTCAGGTCCCAAAATGGTAGTCTCTTCCACATCTGTCCAACACACAGGTGATCTACAGGGCCTACCATACAAAGCCTCATATGGTGCCATCCCAATACTGGACTGATAGTTGTTGGTGTATGCAAACTCTGCCAAAAGCGCGATGTAAAGTGCCGGTCTCAATTAGAAACAATAGTCACAGGTACTCCATGTAGTCGGACTATGTCCCGAACATACAACCTACCCAATCTGTCCACTGAATTCCTCACTTGAATGGGAAGGAAATGTGCAGACTTCGTCAACCTGTCAACCACAACCCAAACAACATTGTGCCCCTTCGGTGATTGAGGGAGTCCTAATACAAAATCCATCTGTAACACCCCATCCCTTCACATGGCAAAGATATTGTTCGCTTCGGGCAAAGGCCCTCGCGGTCTTATTCTTCCCACTTCCACTTAGATATCGGCAAAGCCTATAACAACCCTGCTGGCCTCTAATGTTCTGCCTTTATCTGCTGACAAGTAATGCACCGAGAAATGAACCGAATCACATCCCTCTTCATTTTCGTCCACCAGAACTGACGGCAATGATCATGATACATCTTCGTGCCTCCTAGATGCACCCCAAGATGTGAATGATGGAAATCATGTAGCACCTTAGCACAGCACGACTCTGGTACAAACAATCTCCCTGTCAATCTTAAACCCTAATCTGAACTCACAACACATCCCGTTGTGTCATTCCCACTGGCAAATACGGTCCCGTATCATCTGAGCGTCCTGATTTGTCTGTTGTGCCGCTAGCACATGTGCAACCAATGTAGGTCGTGAAGCTATTGAAATAAGGTCACGCCCCTCCTTGTCTCCTCGAGGCGTTGGTAAAACTCACCAATCTCTCCAAGAATGTCCCACTCACGTATAGCCACAAAAGCTAACGAACCATGAGATCTCCTACTAAGGGCGTCAGCCACAATATTGGCCTTCCCTAGATGATACTACTAGTCAAAGTCATAGTCTTCCAACAACTCCATCCATTGTCGTTGGCGAAGATTCAAGTATTTTTACGAAAATAAGTATTTTAAGCTCTTATGATTAGAGAAAACCTCGAAGTGTTCACCATATAGGTAATGCCGCCATGTCTTGAAGGCAAAGACCATGGCTGCCAACTCTAGATTATGTGTTGGATAGTTCTTCTCGTGGGTCTTCAACTGTCGAGATCCATAAGCTACAACCTTACCTCCTTGCTTTAGGAAGCAACCCAGACCATCATGTGACGCGTCGCAGTACATTGTGTAACCTAAACCTTCCTTAGGAATAATCAACACAGGTGCACTGGTTAATTTCCTCTCCAGCTCCTGGAAAGCTGACTGACAAGACTTACTCCACACAAACATGACTCTTTTCCTCGTAAGATTCATCATCGGTGCTGCAAGCCTAGAAAAGTCCTTCACGAACCACAGATAGTAACCTGCCAAACCTAGAAAACTGTGAATCTCAAAGACATTCTTCGGTCGCTGCCAATCCATCACGGCATTGATCTTTGACGAATCCACGGATACCCCATCTTTCGACACCATGTGTCCAAGAAATCTCACATCTGACATCCAAAACTCGCACTTCTCGAACTTCGTATACAAGCAATGCTCTCTCATAAGTTGTAGGATAATACACAGATGCTCCTTATGCATCTCTCTCGTGGGTGAATAGATAAGGATATCATCCACGAACACAATTACAAAATTGTCCAAATACTGATGGAAAATACAATTCATCAAACCCATAAACGTCGCAGGAGCATTCGTCAAATCGAACGGCATAACTAGATACTCATAGTGACCATAACGAGTTTGAAAGGCGGTATTCGCGATGTCCTCGTCCCTAATCCTCAGCTGGTGGTACCCTAACCTCAAGTTAATCTTCGAGAAGCAGCGCGACCCCTTTAACTGATCAAACAAGTCATCAATCATCGGCATAGGATACTTGTTCTTCACCGTCACCTAATTCAGCTTCCTGTAATCTATGCACAGTCTCAAAGACCCATCTTTCTTTTTCGCAAAAAGAGCTGGAGCTCCCCCACGACGATGTACTTAGACGCACAAACCCTTTGTCAAGACCCTCTTACAGCTGCACCTTGAGTTCTCGTAACTCAGCAAGTGCAAAGCGGTAAGATGGCATAGAGACGGTAGCAACTCCCAGAATAAGATCAATAGCAAAATCCACATCTCGACTCGGTGGTAACTCAAACAGATCGTCGAGAAAGACAACTTGATAGTCACACACTATAGGGGTAGCTCCCTTCAAACCTCAACCAGCTCATCCATCTTGAGAGCAAAAAAGAGGAAACCCAAGTTCCCTTGATTCCGAGCAACACCGGGCATATACACCAAGCCCACATCTCGATCACCCACAAAGCAAAAATAGTCACCCTCCGGTGTACAGATTGACACTCTCCGAGTAATCAATCCCAAAAGTGGAGGTAAGCCCAAACCTAGCAGCGTAGGTATCCACAACAAGTCCAACTACTTAACAACCAAATGGAAGAGGAATACCACCGCTCAACAAGAATCAGAGACCATAAGGAGGCTTCGGCAATGGATTGAAGACTAGAAATCCCAGGAATAATGGAAATCGACTGATGGGAGGACGCATCTTTGCATTGCAAGAAGAAGAAATGGAGAACACTCAAGTTATACAAGGTATGTTTGTATCATTCAATATCTTAGTAAAAGTACTATTTGATTATGGAGCATTCCATTCTTTTATATCTCTAGACTTTATGAAGTCCTTGCTCTTAGAACCCGAGACATTAGAACAAACCCTAAGTGTCGCCACACCCTTAGGAAATCAAACCCAAGTAGACTCTATCTGTAAAGACTGCAGAATGCGAATAACTAATACCCTTATGACTTGTGACCTACGAGTCATGGATTTCAATGGCTACGACATGATTCTTGGGATGGACTAGCTATCGGGACACCGTGCTATCATCGATTGTCGACAAAAGAAGATATGGGCACAAGTAGAAGGCGGCACCACTATACGAATTCAAGGAGAGCGACGCGAGACCTTAACCTTGAGTAGTGCAAAGGATTGCAAGTTGGGTAACATCGTAAAGAGATTGGCATGTCTACTTGCTAGTAGAAACATCTCGTCAACCCCTAAGTTATACCGAGTTGTGTGCGAATACGGAGATGTATTCCTAAAAGAATTACCTCGGTGTAACCCCGCATCGTAAGATTGAGTTCCCGACAGAGCTTCAGCTTGGAACTGCACCGATTTAAATCGCAGCCCACCGTATTGCTCCTGCCGAACTAAAGGAGTTAAAGGTTTTAGGAACTTGCTTCAGGAACTGCTCAGCAAATGTTTTATTCACCCCAGTAGGTAACCATGGGGAGCACCAGCATTGCTCGCCAAGAAAAAAGATGGAACCTTGCATTTCTGTATCGACTACTGTCTGCTGAACAAGGTAACGATCAAGAATCGATATCCCCTGCCCCATATCGATGAGCTCTTCGATTAGTTATGAGGCTCAGCTTGTTTCTCAAAGATTGACCTTTGCTCCAGATACCACCAGCTTCGAGTCAAGGAGGAGGATATACCGAAGACAGCCTTTAGAACACGATACATACATTATGAATTCGTAGTCATGCCCTTTCGTTTAACCAATGCCCCAGGAGTTTTCATAAGTTTGATGAATAAACTTTTTTAGCCCTACCTCGACCAATTTGTAGTGATTTTCATGGACGACATCCTGGTATACTCTAGATCATAGGAAGAACACAAACATCATATGAATGTTTGTTAAGAGATTTGCAACTCTTTGCTAAGGCAAGCAAGTGTGAATTCTTATTACACGAAGTGAAGTTTTTGGCACACGTAGTGTCTAAGGAAGGAATAGGTGTGGACCTTGCTAAGGTAAAAGCTATTTTGGTGTGGAAGCCACCTCAGAATATTTTTCAAGTTCGTAGTTTCCTCGGACTAGTAGGATATTACTGAAGATTTATTCAAGATTTCTCAAAATTGGCATGCCAATGACCAGATTAACGCGGAAAGGGTTGAAGTTTGAGTGGCGTGATAAGTGGGAAACGGCATTTTAAGACCTCAAGAGAAGATTGACTAGTGCCCCAATCCTAATCATACCTGAACGAGAAGTTGGGTACACGGCGTATTATGATGCATCAAAGGATGGTCTAGGATGCGTAGTAATGTAGAATGGAAGGGTAGTAGATTACGGGTCAAGATAATTGAAGCCATGAGCAGAATTACCCTACTCACGACTTGGAGCTTGTAGCAGTGGTGTTCGGATTGAAGTTGTGGAGGCATTACTATATGGAGAATGGTTCGAGCTTTTTACCGATCACAAAAGTTTGAAATATCTATTCACTCAAAAGGATCTTAATATGAGACAACGCTACTAGATAGTGTATTTAGAGAACTATTAGTTTACATTAGCCTATTGCCCGGACAAGGCTACTGTGGTGGCCAACGCCCTTAGCCGAAAGACAAGAAGCACGATGGCTTGTATAGCATCAAGAGAATGGAACATGATGGGGACGCTCAACGAATTCTGACTCTAAGCACCATAATCAGAGAATGGAAATTGTTTTTGCCTAACAGTAGCAACAACGAATCTCCGTCAACAGATTGTGGAAGCCCAAAAGTACGACAAGGAGCTCGAGTTTATTCAAAGGTATCTCATTGCGGAGGAATCAAAGCCGAGATAGATAGTCAACAAACATGGGTAGTTGACATACCTAGGATGACTTTTCATCCTAGATGTCAAAAATCTGAGATGGGACATCCTAAAGGAGCACCACCAATCACTTTTTGCTGTCCACCCCGGAGAGACAAAGATGTATCATGATCTGAAGAGGCACTATTCATGGGATGGCATGAAGAAGGATATATCATGTTTAGTAGCTAAATTCCTTACCTATCTGCAAGTAAAAGCCGAGCACCAAAGACCAGGAGCGACCCTCAAACCCCTAGAGATACCTCAGCGGAAGTGGGACCACGTTACTATGGACTTTATCTTTGAACTACCAAGGTCACCAGCAAGACACGACTCTATCTGGGTAATCGTGGATCGCCTCACCAAATCAGCACATTTCTTACAAGTTCAAACTTTTGAAAAGCTGGAAAGCCTAAGCTAGAATTACATTCGGGAAATCGTACATCTTCATGGAATTTCACTATCTATCGTGTCAAATCAAAATCAACGTTTCACCTCACGATTATGGCAATGTTTATAAACCGCTTTAGGAACGGAGCTTTGCTTCAGCACCGCCTTTCACTCGCAGATAGATAGGCAATCAGATCGTACAATTCAGACACTAGTAGACATGCTTCGAGCCTGCGTCATGGACTTCAAAGGACATTGGGAGAAACACTTATCGTTGGTCGAGTTTGCTTCTAATAACAACTATCAATCCAGCATTGGCATGCCGCCATCTGAAGCCCTCTACAGAAGACGATACCGTTCGCTGATTTGTTGGATTGAAGCAGGAGAAAACGCACTTCTTGGACCGGACCTAGTACAAGAGATCATCGGGAAGATTTGACTCATTCGGCAATGAATAGTGGAGTCAACAAAAGAGCTATGCAGATCAATGACAAAGGCTGCTACGATTTGAAGTGGGAGATCATGTATTCTAGCTATGAAGAGGGGTGATACGCTTTGGCCAAAAGGGGAAGCTAGCCCCAAGATACATCGGGCCGTTCGAGGTTCTGGCCAAGGTTGGGGAAGTGGCGTATCATTTGGCTTTACCTCCGTAACTCGCCAGCATTCATAATATTTTCCATGTGTCGATGATGAGGAAGTATGAACCAGATCCTACCCATATTATGGACTGGAGGGAACTCCATGTCGATGAAGATGTCACATTCGAAGAACAACCGGTAACGATTATCGATCAATGAGATAAGATTCTTAGAGGCAAAATTATTCCGCTCATTTTTGTTCTCTAGAAGCACAACGGGATTGAACAATCGACATGGGAGCGGGGAGAAGCTATGGGGACAAGTCATCTCCAGTTGTTCGAAGATTGAGGTACGATATAAAATTTTGAGGATAAAATTTATTTTAGGGGTGTAGATTGTAACAACTTGGCTCAAACCCTAGTATTAGCGACGAATAGACTACGAGAACTTAGGTCACTCCATGAATAAGAGAAACCCTAATTAACCTGAAACCTTAATTTAACCTAGAAAACCCTAAATATGCCAAATCCTCAAAAGGGAAGCCTTAATACTCAGAAAAGTTATGTGACAGCCTAAATTAAGTAGATAACATACAATATAAAATTAAAAATTTCCATAATTATGGTAAAATGACCATTTTATCCATAGTATAGCAAAAAGATTTAAAAACTCAAATTTTGACACAGGAACACCCAAAATCAGATGTTTATATACAATTAATAAATAAAGTACAAAATAACAATAAAAATGATAAAAAAAAATACCCTTGCATGGCTAGCTGCCTAGGGAATTGTGCATAAAAAGTTATTTTTTTCCTTTATAAGCTTGAAAAGGAGAAAAAAGGCCCCACCTCCCATGCAACTAATGAAAATTGAGAAAAATTCAAAATTAGGATAACATGCAATAATTAATTCTCCATTATAATTTTTTTTCGTAATTAACTGCAACATAAAACGAAAAGGAAAAATACAGATTTATAAGGGCTAAATCCCAGGCCTTACAACAACCCACCAAAAGAACAAAACCAACAACAAGAAAACCAAACGAACCAACAAGAAGAAAACCAAAAATATAAAAAGAGCCATTGTTGCCACCCCATTATTGCACAGAATGAGGAAACAAGCCAACAATGCAAGAAAAACAACCAACCAACAACTAGAAAATGGGAAATCGAGCAGTACAAACACCACCTAAATGGCCAAGCTCGCCTAAACCTGAACCGCAAAGCAACAGCACAGAGAACGAACTGAGAAGCCAAGATACAAGCAACCAAGACCAAACAGCTGACCATACAACCACCAGAAAACACATAACCAAACCGAGGAAATCAACAAAAAAACCACCACAAAAACTAAGAAAGCAAAAAATAGCCTGCAGTAGTAGCAAACCCATAACAGCCTAAGCAACACCAGTCGCAAATGAAAACCGCAGCAGCAGAGAGCTAAACCTGCCCAACCAGAAAGAGGCTAGCAGCAGCAAACAACCAAACAAAATACAAGCTTCAAAGAAATCCAAACCGTAGCAGCAAAGGGCCACCAGCTAAGGCAACAAGCTGCCACCATGGAAGCCATAACTGCAACACCAAAAATGAACCAAACGAGTTGTAGGGACAGATACTATGGACAGCCCTATTAGATAGGATAACAAAATAAAATACACAAGCTAAATGAACAAAGAGAAAGGCTATCAACAACCCTCATAGCTAGGGAATAAAATTGTAGAAATCCGCAGAAGGAGAGGCCAATAGAAGATATCCAGGAGGCTATCGTCGGGACTTCTTCTTTTTTAGGAAAGTAAAAACACAGGACCTGAGATACATAAAGAACCCATGAGAAAAGCAAGCAGGAGAAAGCACACACACCCAGAGACCTCACACTCTCCGCACAAGTGTATCATTCTACACTCTAATAGAGAAGAAAGAAGCAAGCCTCACATCCACTGCTATTAAATCCTCTACACATGAAGCAAACGCAATTCAAAATTGTTAGCAAAATCACACATTACGCACTCAATATAGGAGGAACTCAAACTCTCCAAACAAAAAATGTCCAAATCTCACTGCTCCTAAACCTTCCACGGAGACCTGCACAGCGAACAAACTTACGGGGAATAAGGACTGGAAGCCTCACACACACTTGCACAATATAGGTGAAACACTCAGCCCTCCAAGGAGGAGATAGGGGCAAAACTCACAAACTACCATGCCTAACGACCATGTTGCAGCAAGTAAAAACAGTTAGTAAAAAAAATTATTGGAAAAGATGTCCATCAGCAACTTCCAATCACCTTGAATCTCCATATTAGTCTAGGACTCAAGCACTCTTCTAAGGGAGGAGAGCCTCTCTCTTATCATCTCAGAGATCTCCCTGAACACACCCTCCCAACCCTTTTTCTTGCCCTGAAACCTTCTAAGGTTACGCACCTTCCAAATATAATAGACAGAGAGGGAAAGCGCAAGTCTCTTAACGCTAGCACCTAAGGACTTACCAACTACCCGAATGGAAAAAGAGTCCCTCCAAGCCATCCAAGAACCTTCAGACCAACTAACCCTGCATTTGGCTAAGACCCTAGTCCAGATAGGCTTAGCAAAAGAGCAAGCAAAGAAAAGATAATCATGCGATTCAACTGCCCCGGAGTAGAAACAACAACTAACATCACACTCAAGATCAAACATTCTAAGCCGGTCCCCCATACTAAGGTGGCCACTCATAGCAACCCAAAGAGTGAAGCTTACTCTAGGAATATGATGTTTAAACCACACCAACTTACCCCATAATAGCACCAGCTTATGGACACGAATCTCTTCCCATAGAGACCCAATAGTGAACTTGTTACCATTAAGGGCCCACTTAACACCGTCACTCTGGCTCGCATTGGGAAGGAAATGGACCTCCCTCTGCGTTCCCAACAGAACAATAGTAACCACGGAAGGCCATTTCTATTGGTTGCCATCCATAACTTGATTAACTTTATCTTTAAGATCAAGCCCAGAATCATACACAATCCTATGCCCCTATCAGGGAACCCTAAGGATGCCAAGGGTCCAGCCACAAAAACGTATCTTCACCATTACCAATTCCATATTGAATAAAGCGCTTAACCATCGGTCTAAGCTGGAGGAGTTTCCTCTAACTCCAGGATGCTAATTGTGAAATCTTAACTGTCCAAAAGGAGTTACCGCGAAGAATATTGAATTTAATCCACATGCACCACGGGGACACATCACCGCCTGTTAAGAGGAACCAGATATGCTTAGCCACCGCGGCTTTATTCCATATTACCAAGGATTTAATCCCAAGGCCTCCTTCTTTCCGAGGGACACACACCTCTTCCCATGCCACTTTAGCACCCAAGGACTTCATCTCAAGACCACTCCACAAGAAAGCCCAAAGAAAACTCTCTACCTCACGAAACACTTTCATGGGAAGGATAAACAAGGAGGATCAGTAAACCTGCATGGAGAAGATGACAGAGCCAATAAGTTGAACTCTACCAGCATAAGAAAGAAATTTACTAGTCCACACCTTAATCCAATTAGCTATCCTATCAATGAGAGGCTTACAATTCCATGTGCAAGCTTGGTAGTGATAAGGGGCCCTTAAGTACCTAACAGGAAGCGAACCCTCATGAAAACCAAGAACTCCCAAAATCTCTTTCTTCAAAACACTATCAACCCTCGAGAAGTAAATGTCACTTTTTTGGGGGCTGAGGGAAAGGCCAGACAACTTCTTAAAACCATCCAGAACCTACCGAATGGCACGAGCGAGAACATCATCTTTTGAGAAAACCATAAGGTCATCAGCAAAGCAAAGACGAACAATCTTATTCTTACTACACCGCCTATGATAATTAAAAGGAGCCTCTTGCCTATGCTTCACAAACATACCACCCAGAACCTCCATGGCCATCACGAAAAGATATGGAGAGGGGGTCCCCTTACCGAAGACTCTTTTGCCCTGGGAAGAAACCATTAAGCTCGCCATTAATGCTAATGGGAAAACTGGGAGACGTAATGTATTCCTTGATCCAATTGACCATTCTCTCCAGGAACCCCATACATCTAAGAACCCCAACCATAAAGTCCCACCGCACATTATCATAGGTTTTCATAATATCAACTTTAAGGGCCCACCTAGGGCCATGGCCTTGCTTGTGATAGTTCGTTAGGAGCTCCTGAGAAAGGAAAATATTGTCTGCCATCCGCAGCCCCTTAACAAAAGCTAATTGAGCAGGAGAGATAATCTCAACCAAAGAATCCTTAATCCTGTTGGCAATTATTTTAGAGATGCATTTATAGATGGTATTGCAACAGGAAATGGGCCTATACATTCTAAGCAATGTGGGACAACATGTGCTAGCCAAAACTAAAGCTAACTAAACCCAATCATGGACATTGCTGGTGAAAAATACTGAAGATCGACTATGTGTGCTCTGAGGTGCGACTTGTGCTTCCCGTTTGTGATGGCCTCTAAGCCTTCGCACTAGGGTTTCATCACTCAAAATAGATCTCTTCTACTGCTGTGATGTCAAATCCGAGAGTAGGGGAATCTCTTCCCATACCAAAAAAAAGCCCAAATCTCTCAGCCGGGTGGAAAATTGATTACGGGTTGTACCCCTTTTTCGAACAAGGATGAAGCGAAGGCTAGGGTTTCTTCCCCTTCTGATGTACGATCTCCAGCGAAGCTAAGCGAGGCCTTCCACGAGGCTAGCTGGTTCCAAGACGTCATCTCTAGCGTGGACGATTTGATTGAGAAGGAAGAACGAGTTGTTAGATATGGCCTCAAGCCATTTTCCAAGGAGATGTATGAAGCCATTAAAGCGCGCAGGAACCGGTTGAGAGGGCTTAGTCCAGTAAAGCCCACTTTACCCTCTGTTGATTCTGCCAGTTGGGAATGGCGGAAGTTTTACACAGGATAATTTTGCTATTGGGAACACTAACCCTCCAGTCCCAGTGGAGAGAGTTAGATCAAAGAAAGCGTCAGCCCCGCCGGTTTCTGTGGTTGAGGGGGATGGTTCTTTGATGGAGTATGCAGCCCGTCCTTCACATATGGATGCGGGTGATTGTGAGATGCCTAGGAAACATAAAGCTTCTATGGAATTTTCAAATTTAGTAGAGATGGGTGATAGGGTGCAAGCGGCAACTGTAACTCCTATTTCAAACTCCTTCAGCGTACTTGTGCACAAGAAAAAGAAAAAGAAACAACGGTCATGATGGAGTGTTCTGTTCCTATCCTGGGTTGGGCATGGAATTTGTCTTTTAGATTGTTCCCCCGCTGTCAAGTGGGGGTTCGGTGTGTTTTGTCTTTTGTTATTAGGTTTTGCCTGTTCTCTTAGTTTGCTTTGTTGTTAGGTGGTCCTTTCTCTAGTTGTTGTTGTTGTTTTTTCCTGGAGTATGCCCCTTGTAAGCATGTATTTTTTTTCCTTTTTATGTTACAGTTAATTTTCCAAAAATAAAATGTAGTCATCTCTGAAGATGAAGCCGAAAGTGGTCATGAAGATACATCTTAAAATGGCTCATTACGATAACGATTTGGCTCAAGAAAACATTGAGCATATCTCTAAAGTTATTGCCTCGCGAGAAGGTTCTGCAACTAAGGTAGGTGTAGAAAAAATCAAGGATAGTTGGTTTTCTTCAGTTGAAGCAGCTCACAACAAGTTCGGGAGGTTCTCCGACGAACACGGTAACCCCGTTCGTGACCCAAACTTTTTCTGAAATTCTAGAGGAAGGGGTTGTGGTAGACCCCCATTTTGAAATTGGGGAGGGCCGAGGTTTGGGGGTAGAAGGTCTTAGGGATCGGAACCCCTTGGTACTGTGGAGCGACAGTCTTGGGCTGAGGTTGTCCAGTGGCTTGGCTGGTGCTAAGCGTAGATAAGTTTGTCCTAATTTCCTCCCCCATTAATTTTCTAAATTATGGGGGCGGCAATTATGGTCTCTTTTCTTTGTTTGGTTGTTTGTTGTCAAATTGTGGCTTAGCCAAAAGCCTTTTTGATGCTTTTGGTGTTGTTTCTGATGGTGATTATAAGGCCTAGGGTATGCCCCTTGTAATTTTGTTTCTTTTCTTTCTTTAATGTTGCAGTTAATTACCCAAAAAATAAATAAATGGCCCTATACTCCTTATGGTTGAAGGGTTAGGGACTTTAGGAATCAAGTGTTAATTTCCCGAAGGATATGACTAGAATCAAAGAAACTTTCAATCGCCTTAGTAGCATCTTGACCCACCACATCCCACGCATCCATAAAAAAATCAGATGAGTAACCATCCAGGCCAGGAGCTATGTTAGCTTTGAGGGACCACATGGTGGTACGAATCTCTTCCTTAGAGACATCTCTCATCATATTGGTAACACTCGCAGAGGACAACCGCTTAGTGATAAACCCCTCCAAATCACTAATCCTAACCCTATCGATACTAGAGTCCGTACCAAGAAGGTTTTGGTAATGGCCAACAATGTTGTTCAGAGATAAGGTGCTTCTTAGTATGAATCACACCATCCTCACCTGTAACAGAGGCAATGCGAGACATATTACGCTAAAAGTTAACAATTTGAAAAAGAACTGAGTTTTGATCCCTGAGATTAAGCCATTGGATTCTAAACTTTTGTTTCAAAAAACTTTCCTCGGCCAAGAAAAGCTCAACAAAGGATTTATAAGCCTCCCTCTCCATGTCATACAAGGCTGTATCATTAGGGGCCCTATCCAGCCTAAGCTGGAGGTTCTCAAGGATAGCACTCTGGTTAGCCACATGGTTAGACATATCACTATACAAATCCATATTTGGTTTTTTAAGCTGCACTTTCAACATCCTCAAGTTCTGAGAAACCATATACATATCCGACCCAATAACAGAAGTTAGCCAAACATCCTTCACTAGGGGCATGAACTTAGGGCTCCTAGCCCAAAAATCAAAATATTTGAACGGCTTCCTAGACTTAACACTACCAAAGTCAATCAGGATATCAATTCTAGCATGGTCCGAGATGCCCAGAAGACCAAAGAAAGCACTAGATTGCAACATAGAAGTAACCCAAGACTCGTTAACAAGAACACGATCAATCTTAGACTTGATGAAACTATCCCCCTGCTGGTTGTTAGACCAAGTAAATGGAATACTACTATACCTATGGTCGTCTAACTCAGCATCATGCATGCACTTGTTGAGGTCATCCATATGCGCAGGCCATTTCCCGCACCCCCCAACTCGCTCATAAGGGTAACGAATAGCATTAAAATCCCCCAGCACCAACCAGGGAGAGCTAGTCAAGCCGGAGGCAAGGGAGACAAGCTTTCGCCAAAGTAACCCAAAAAGAAGTTTTATCTTTCAAAAAAGTGACCTTCCCATGAATGCATTGATCCCCAAAATCAATAGCTTGGAAAGTAACAAAAGCAGGGTCCCAGCAAACCCACATACGACCCAAAACACCAAAGTCATAATTATTTATGAAATTCCAACAAGGAAAGGTTTTTTAAAAAATCAAACCGGCCTTGTCCTTTTTAATCCTAGTTTCATTTAAAGCAAGCAATTTAACATGAGAAGACCTAACAAAACATTTGAAGCAACAGTGATTGCAGCAGCCAAACCAGCTAGAGAACAAACTACTACCAGAATACCAAGCAAACCGCAGCACATAAATGCAAATCCGTAGTACCAACTTCAATAGTAAACGACCCCACATTAGGGAAGCAGCACCTTGCAGACCCAAAACAACCAACAACCGAAATATTTACTGCTACCTTTCAAAAATTGCAGTAGCAGGCGTAGTAACCGTATGTACAGAGAAACGAAAATTTTAAAATGCCAGAAAAGCTATGAACATCCCTCATAGCTAGGTAAACCACATGAACAGAGAAACAAACATTATAACACAAAAAACCAGAACCCATATGATTAAGGAACCATCCAACCAGGAGGAACATCGCAGGCTAGGCTTCTTCTTGCGGGGGCGAGCCCACACGCTGGACCTGGGCCACAAAGGAAACTAATAAGAATCAGCCTCACATACCTCACACAAATTGTATCACTCAACACTCTAAAGAAAAGGAAGGAGCAAATCTAACTCCAGCTTCCCAGATAGAGCCAGTACACAGAGAACAAACACAGGCCATATAGGTTAGGGCCTCACATCACTCACTCAATATAGTATATCACTAAATCTCAGAAGAAAAGAAAGCAAGTCTCACAGCTCCTTGTTCGTCCATACATATCTGCATAAGATAACAAAATTTACAAGGAATAAGGTAAGTATAAATCACTCTATAGCTCACTCATATCAGTGTATCTCTCAACACTCCAAGGCACAATCCCAAAACTCACACGTAAAGCTGGACCTTCACTGCATAAATAAAGGAGAACAGTTTAACAGTTAGTACCAAAAATGTCAGGAGTTACCCTCCATTCCTCTTGGATAGTCCTATTTGTCGTCGAGTCAGGCACACGGCGTCTAGTAGAAAGCCTCCCCCAAACCATGTCGCAAATTTCCTAGAACACTACACAATTTTGCTTATGACCACGAAATTTACAAGAGTTACGCTCTTTCCAGATGCAGTAAACAACAGCTGAAAAGGCCAACTTTCGAACCATACTACTCAAAGAGGAACTACCCACACTACTGGCAAACCGACACCACCAATCAGACCAGGAAGTCTCATACCAATCAACCTAGCACTTACTCAATACCCACTCCCACACCTGAGCAGAGAATTTGCAGGAGAAGAAAAGGTGATCATGGGACTCTTCAAAACCCAGGCAGAAGCTACAGCTATAGTCACAATCTAAGTGGAAGAGCCGAAGTCTATCGCCAGTGGACAGTCGGCCCCGAATAGCAACCCAGAGGATAAAACTAACGCTAGGGATATGGTGTTTAAACCATACAATGCTGTGCCAGATAGGATGAGGCTTGTGATCACGGATCGCCTCACGTAAATAACCAATGGTGAACTTACTGCCATTAAACAGCCACCTAATGCTATCCTTCTTAGAGGAATCTGGTAAAAATTGGACCTCCCGAGCCATCTCAATTAGGTCCATCGAGACAACCGGAGGCCACTTCTAAGCACTACCATCAACGATGCTACAGACCTTTGCCAGACAGTCAAGGTTGGAATCATAAAGGAGAGTTAGCTAAGTAACCTTTTCTTTTTCTTCTTGCTACTGCTCGTCTTCCTTATCCCTGAACCCTTTGGAGAAGAAGAGGCCAAGATTGGCTCTAGTTCATCCTGCCGAGTAGTAGGCTCGGTTTCAGTACCTTGGCCCACAACTAAGACATGAACCATCTCTAGGGCCGATTTACTGCGAGTAAGAGTAAATCGAACTACCATGTTTGTGACCCCACTTTCGGTGAAGGGAGGAGGGGCCACCACCTGGTCATCATTCAATTGAGGGGATTCAACAAGTTGCTAACTGGAAGGGGGTTTATTAGCTACCATAGGTTTTAGAGCTTGTTTAGGCAGAACCTCACAACGAACAAGATTTGAAGATGAGGGAATGTGCATAGCAGGTACAACAGATTCAGGAACTTCAGCCCCAATATCAACCTGCTTGCCCTTTCCTACCCGAAACCCTTTATTTGGGGCCTTCAACTAGTTTATGAAATTTACATCGATTTATGTCATGCCCAAAAGCTTTGCAATGCTCACAGACTGGCGGCAGACCTTGGTATTCCACGCCCACAAGAACAGTCTCTCCCTCACACTTGACAGTAATAGAATGTTTCCAAGGCTTATCTGCAGTAATTTCAATGCACACCCGAGCATAGGAGATCCTTTGTTTATAGTCAGTGGCTTTATCTAAATATAGAGGCCCCTCCAAAACACTGGCTATCCGGCTCAAGCACTTAGTATTCTAGAATTCAAGAGGAAGGTGGTGTAATTTGACCGAGACAGCGATTTTAGGCATACATTCTTTAGTAAACTTAAGTCATTTTTTCCAACGTTGTAAGAGGAGCAGCTTACCTGAGAAATGCCAAGGGCCCCGCTCCATCACATAATTCATAGCATCAACACTATTAAACTCAAAGATAAAAAAACCTCTATCATTACCTAATACATCCACCAAACCATCTTGGCCCCACAAGGTATGGGTTGTGGCTCTCACAAGACCAAAGGCTAAGGGCGAGTCAAGAAAGTATCCCACAAGGTAGTCCTCACAAGGTTTATCATCAACAAAGGCACTATCATTAGTTACCTGATCCGGTTGTAGCTCATCAATCTCCACAAACTCCAGGGAAGCTCCAGAACTACAGTTGGTAAGGAGAGAAGCCCACGATTTTGGCTTAGGCACAGCATCAAAAACTTGATGGGCAGTCTCCTTATCAAGATCAACATCTTTCCTACCTTCTGTACCCTCAATGCTAGACCCTTCTATAACAACAGAAGCCCAAGATTTTGGGGCAGCTCGGAAGTGCCGACGACCCCCAAACCTTTCACCACCCCTATCCCAAAAAACAGAG
>JAOTRH010124593.1:0-14602 GCA_034768845.1 Heliamphora exappendiculata
ACTAAAGGGCTTAGTAGTAAAATGTTTCAACCCATTGTATGCAAGTTGGGCATGAAAAATATCTATGCATCAACTTGTACGGGAGTGCTAAGTTAAGGGTATTATTGTACTTTTAGTGCTTTATTGATCGTATTATAAATAACAAGGAATATGGTGGAACCCTAAGTTTAGTGCTCTCATTCATTGTTTTTCTCAATCTCTCTCTCTTCCTCCTTTTCTCTTCCACACTTTTCAATAATTCTAACAAATTCCTTAAGCTCTTCCACTTAACTTATTTGTCGGTCGAATAATTAAATCCACCTGCAGGGTTTGGCCTGGTCAAAACTTATAAGTTTCTTTAAATGGGTATCGTCAATCCCGAACAATCGAAACGTGAATTCCGTCAATAATTAATATTCACCATATAATTAATACCGCTATCTAACTCACTGGGATTATTAACCCATAAAATATCGCACCCTCTAATAAATCAAAACAACGAATATTAAATTTTTTTCTCTCTTTTGAAAGAAGGTGTTAGTTAATATAAGAGACAAAGACAACTGTAATGATCTAAATTTATCTTGAGACTCGCAATACCCACCTCTTGATAATGTTGTCATCTCACCTAATTTAGCATTTCTTTCTAAGGTATATGCATTCATTTCCCCCTTAGGATAACCAAAGACAAAAATTATTAAAAACATTAATTTGCAATACAAGTTCAGTTCTGCTATAAGCCAGAATTAAGTGTCATCTTCATTAAAACACAGATAAAGTCACCAATATAACAACAGCACCACATGAGTTGAAACTATACAACAAGCCACTCCTTGCAACTACATTGAATAGATTACAAGTTGAAACAAAACAGAACCTTTCGTTGGAAGATCGAACTAACAGCAGCAAGGGGGATCTCAGCAAACTGTGTATCAGCAGGGATTATTTGATAAGTAATTGCAGCAATAACCTGTGAAGCATTAATTAACAAAATTAACTGATATATGGATGGATGTATAGGTAAGATATATATGGATAGGCAAATAAAAGAATGAAATGTTATAAAAGAGCTATATTATATATTCAGGTTGCTTTTCCTTTTTCCAGGATATGTTGTATTGATTGGACAAAAGGAACGTATATGAAAGATTGTACACGAGTACTCACGTACGAGAGGTCTCTTGCTTAGAGAACAAGAGCTCTATATATTCGTCAACCCCAACCCCTTTGATCATCAACCCAATTATTTGGAAGTACTCAAAAATAAACCACATGGCCAAGATTATGTTGACTGCAGAGGAATAGAGAATTTGTACTCATTAAAATAACATTACGGAAACAAGCCCTGTCAAATAGACATATATATATATATCCAAGATTGACATTTCAATCTAAGAAAGCCAATATTATCTGTTGTCTTCCTGGTTCATCGATAGCCATATGAATCGATCAAAGACTTCAAATCTAGAAAATGTGTTCACACCTTGCTGTCAATGTCTATATTCATAGTAATCGCTAAATTTAGGAATCAAGGATATTTTCTGTAGTTTGTAGGTGTCGGGCACTAGCCCGCAATGCCTGCTCATCCAATGTAGTTTTGTCAATTTGTGTAGCCTTTAGGGTTCCTTTGGAACCAGTTTCCTTGGTGCTATTTTCTTCTTTATTTGCATGTCCACTCTTAAAAAAGACTGAAGGTAACTAAAAAAGCTAGTTCCAAACCCAATCTTGGCCTCTATCGATAGTTTATAGTTGGTTTAAGCGGCTTTTAAAACTCAAAATCTTTTTTTTTAAATTGTGGAGTCACGGGCTTAGTTGGAGGAGAAATTGCCTTCTTTCTAAAGAGCAATGCTTTCAATCAGTGGCGAAGTTGTTTCAGATTATTTTTTTTCATACAAATTTCTAACCTAGTTGCAAAGCCAATCAAATCAACGTGTGACGCCTAGCTGCTTCATCTGCTTTCTATGCTTTTAATCTTTGCAGGTTTAAGTGTATAAAGCCCACATAACTGGTTAACTGTTAAATTCTCTAGAAGAAATACGGGGTTCTGCTCCCTGGAAGAACCAAACAGCCAAGACAAACCAAACCACTTTCCCAATTATTGCTCATTCATTCTGTTAACAGCCGAAAAATAATCCCAAGGTTTTGTCCTTCCTTGCCTGATTAGAATCTTAGAACTCTGACCCTATTCTATACATTTCAAACCCTAAAAATCCACTTTTTACCAAAATATTATGCCAATACCTAGCCAAAATCAGAACCTGTAGGGTACTGCTCTCCACAGTCATCCTATACCATGTAATTGACTAAGTAGAAAACATACACAAAACTAAAGATGAACTTTTGATCAAATGCCTTCTAGCACAGGGATAGGTAACTAAACATCATACAAAGCAAGCATACCTTTTCAGAATCTTCCTTAGACTTAAATTTCAGAAGCAACGAGCAATATTTACTGCAGAGAGAAACAGTGGGAAACTTTCTTAATGAAAAGAAGTGACTTGAACTTGCCAACACTAGTTCCACTACTAAGAAAATAATCATTTCTTAATTTTACATTCTAAGAATTCAAAAGATAAATTTGCTATGGTACTCATTTTGAGAATTGGCAGAGTTTACAATAAATAAATGAAATAGTAACTTCAGATAGACACGCTAAGAATCCAGAGCTCTGTTATCAGAATCGTACGATTCACGATACGTATCATACGGTTCAGTTTGATACATCTAGCAATCGATTTGTATCGGTGGGATGAATCGACGAAAGCAAGAATAGTACGATTCACGATACGTATCACACGATTCGATATAATTCGATTCGATAAATTAAGGAATTGATTCAACACCAAACAAGTCTCGATTCTTATTTCTTCTAACTTATAATTTTACATTATAGAGACTTGTCCCACGTCACTTTTCTAAGTCACCCAACCTTATTTATATATTCTAGATGTCTCTCTACCAAATTGTAATTGGTTTTGGATTGGATGGTTACAAATTCCAACATAGTATGATTAGTATCAAAGTTGTGTAGGGTGATTTCATGAGTTAAGTTTTTACCTAGTGTCTATTTCATTCATTTCATTCATTTTTATATCACCTTCACATGCAACTGAGCGACACGTGCGGGAGATGATTAGAGACATCCCAAATCACTTTTTTAAGCCATTCAAGTTTAATTTATATAATTTAAAGATATCTCCACCCATTACCAATTGATTTTGAGTTGGATGCCCCCAATTCTAAAAATGTGTCTACAAATTGTTATAAATCATTACATAATTAATAATACAATATAGATCATTGATCACAATAAAGCTCAGACCCACATCTCTTGCCCTAGATGCAAGCGTCTTACCTGTTTCACTATATGCTCATCATTTAAAACAAGTTATTTATTGATTTATGACTAAACTTTTTCATATTTATAATGCATCTACAATATTTAACTACTTTAGATATATATTTTTATGTATTTTAGAAATTATAACTGAAATTTTACAATTCACAACTCGAGAAAAGGTAATTTCGATTCACGGTTTGATTCTCGATTCGACAACTATGATCTGGAGAGAAAAGGCATATGGGAGAAGATCCTTTTACCCATTGGAAACACATCTTTCAAGGAACAATGATTGTTTTCCAGTATTTGCAGCATAATTCATTGCAGGTAGCTCTTTCATGTATATGTTCAGTACTTCCTGCAGCACCGTAAACACAAATTATTAAAACAAAAGAAGACAGCTCATTGCAAGAGAATTCAATAAATCAAAGGAAAGATGACCACCAAGAAGTGGAAAGGGAACATATAAGTCAAACAGAAATAGCACTTCGGATACTACATAATTAACATGTATAATGAAAGGAAGAAACCAAAAATGTTACTACCAAAATCACACTTGCCAAATAACAAGACTCGTACACTAACCCACATAAAGACAAGTGACTACATGCATTAGGCCTTGAGGACACTAAATACACGTGCACGCATAACCAAACTAAGCCTTGTATCCCAATCAATTGCTGCCAGCTGTTTGGATTATTTATTCTCCATTAAATTCTATCAAGGACTATATTTTAATTTAAATCCAATAAGTGCATATTAGTTTTTACTACAACATTCTACATCAACTTAGGTGTTTCCCTTCCCCAACATTTCCATTTTAGTAGTAATCTACCACTATTCCTAACAATCACATATGACATTTTTTTTTCTTTTTTTAATAAGTTTAACCATCGCATGTTATAGTTTTCATTGTATGTGACCAGAACACTTTAGTTTATTTTCTTTCAATTAATCTTGAGTTGATACCGACATTACCATTTTACAAATTTTTTCATCCTAATTCTCTCTTGGTGGTATCACACATCAATCTTAGCATTCTCAATTCAGTGACGCTTAATTATATTATTGTGGTGCTTTTTAATTATATGACACTATGTCATGTATAGCATTGCTGCCCTTATAGTTGTTTTATAAAATCTTCCTTAAAATTTTAGGTATCTATCGATCATAAAATATGCTAGAACTCCTTCTACTTAAGCCAACTTATTTGATTCTATGGGTTATATCATACTCAATCCCTCCATTTTTATTGACAATCAAACCAAGATAGCAAAATTGTATACATCTTATTATCTCATCTAGCCTAAATTTGTTCTATCTTTTTATTACATACTATCTTCTACATTTCTACTCCAATCAATAACCATGATGCGTGTTTTTCACAAATGATTGTCTTGGTGGATGAAACTAAAAAAGGATTAATCTAAGTCAGAAATTTGGAGAAAGCACCAAAGTGAAGGGTTTAAAATAAAAACGAATAAAACTGGATATATTGAATGTAACTTCAATAACAATAGTATTAGCAATGTTGAAGAAAGGCACAATGTGGCCAATCCCATGGGATGTGATTGCCAATACGATGGGGAGATGGGTTTGCTGATCCCACCATTTTGGAGGATTAGCAATCCAATGGGACTATGAAACCGGTTCTATTTATCAAACCAAAAATAAGGTTGGGGATAAAAATGAAAAATATCACATATGGGTCCCATGTGAGCCCCACAGAATTGATACCCCAGATAATCCTTTAATCCCAACCTTAGCCCAGCCATCAAACATGGTCATTAAACATTCTAATTTATCACGTTTTAAGATTCCATCCTTAAGTTTGTGGGTTTCTAATATCTTATCTTATTTCCATATTGCCCTTTACTATAAATATCTAATACTATTAGTTTATAATGTAATGTTAAGCTCTTCCCCAAAATAAAGTTGCAACAATTACATATTAAGCAGTTTGCATTCTAAGAATAAAATAATTTAGTTGATTTTTTATTTGATCCACTCTTAAACATTATTGTTTTTCTCTTTTTTGAAGTGGGTTACAGTGAAATTTAAAATGCCCTCTCTAGCCTTATTTTTATCACCGAATCCAAATCCACCATTAATTCTCTCATAGCATTGCTTATTATTTTCTACTTAGCTGTTGAAATCTCCACCTATAATCTGAGTGCTTTTCGGAAATGCTATGTGCTGTGCTTTTTAACATTTGAAGGTAAATACTAGGCACCCTTTAGTTTATTTCAAATGCATCATTACATAGATCAATTATCAAAATCCAACAAAGACGTCAAAATTAAAGCTAATGGACATCAATGGCATCAGACTTGTCAGGACTATAACAGTTCTGATGAACAGTCACTCACTTTTCCCAATACCCAAAATTGGTATCCATGTGCTCATACAAAGGCGAGAGAATGAGAATTTTACCTGAAGCATAGACTTGGATTGATTATCTACATCTTTGGGATTAACAAGCACGAAATAGCCACCTCCTAATTAAAGTTACCAAACTCATCAAAAAGATCTTATTTAACACTATCAATGAGCCATTCTCACGACGAAAATCAAAATTAATGCAACCAAACAAATCATATGAATAATCATACCACTTTCCTCGGTTCCAGTATTATGAAGACCATTGCAGTTCTTTGAATTCTTGTCATCTACCACTGCAACAAATAATTAGATCCAGGAAAATCAAACCCAAAATTTCTGATTTTTTAAAAAAAATTAAAAAAAATAAGTGCAAACTAACTAAAATCCTTGTGTTGAAATAACGGAGAATAAGTGAATCTAATATTAAATATAAAGTACTATGGGTTCATTTTATAAGAAGGAAAAAGGATTCAAGTTTGAAACTCAAAGACTTTGCCTTTTTTCCTTCATTTTCTTAGCGACTAAGCACATAACAACGCGAGATTAATTATTGTTGAAATGAAACTCGTTGAAGCAAGCACCTGAGATCTTGATTTCCGCTTTTCCAGGGATGGAGATTTGAAGGCCCTTTTGATCCAATTTGGAGGTGAAGTTCTTTGCTTCGACAACGACCTCGCAGTCCCCTGAGAAAACGTACAGAGAAATTAGGGTTAGAAGTGGTGGTTTCGTGCTGTTAGTTTCTAGGGTTCTTAAGAAATCGGGGCCTTCTTACCGATTGGCATTGGGGTGGGACGAGAAGACGAGCTCTGTTTTCGCGCCATGGTTAGGATGTCCAATCGAAAGCAAAAGAGCAATTTATATGAATGTACGGGCGGGAAAGAGGCGTATTTGTAACTGTCCGTTTGGCAACATACTTTAATCCCATTTTTTGGCTTTAATTCACTTTAAATCAAAAAGTCAAATTTATTTGATTGAAAAATTAGTATTTTTTAAGCCGCCAAAAAATTCAAATACACCGGATGTGAAATTTTAAGATTTCCATTCAACCTAAATAAAATTTTGCCAAAATGAAATAAAATTAGAAATTATTATTAAAAAAACTAAAAAGCCAAAAAGTCAATAGGATAAAAGCTAAGGGTTGAAAAACAAGATTTTTTTTACTTTTGGAGCTTTAAGCTAAAAAGCCAAAAAACCCCCAAAAGTTAACTTTAAGCCGATTTGCTAAACGAACACTAAATTTGACTTAGAGTGAGTGGTGGTTAATTATTTTATTTTATTTATTTTTAGCCTTTCAATCATATACTCATATATACATCATCAACAAATATTAGACCCATCAACTAATATTTTAGCATGCAAGGCTCAACAGCTTTAAAACATTTGCGTTCACCTGAAACTACCCATAATCGCATTCTGTATGTTAGCTTACACAATACATAACGGTTCTATTCCCTCCATCTCATTTTGCATTCGAAGCAAAAATCGCACTCAGTTCAACTCAATTGCATTTCAAAAAGGCAGAATCTCATTCGTCACAAAGCCAGGGTTTCTACTCAAACCTGAAATCGACTCAATCAAGTCGCGTCATTAAGGTTAGGTTTTTTATTGATTCTTCAGTTTACGTATTTCATTTTTGTTCACTTTTTCAATTAGACCGATTTTATCTGTGATTTATTCACTTTTTCAATGAGAACGAATTTATCTACAATTTTTTTTTCATTTCATGATAAATTTTCTTTCATTGAATTGGTGAACACGTATTTTATTAAAAATGTGATGATAGTTGATCGTTTTTATTCGTTCCTCAGTATCGATATTTTAACTTTGTACAATTTTACAATGAAAACGAATTTATCTGTGATTTCTTTTCCATTTCATCGTAATTTTTCATCGATTCAAGTGATAAACACGTATTCAATTAAAGACGTGATGATAACCACATATTTCTCACTATACCTAATCTACTAAAATGATTTATTGTTCAAAACAGAAAGATAAACACGTATTCAGTGTTGTGACTGAACAAATAAGTTTATCTGTCGTGTTTAAAGAACGCGTGAAGTAATGTGATTGAACAACTAAATTTATCTGTGCATTTGAAAGCATAATTAAAGTTTATAGATAAATTTATTTGTATCGTTAACGGCATGTAAAATGTCCGCATATAAATTTATTTGTACGGTTAGAAGAACATTAAAATAGTACAGATAAATTTACCTGTCTTGTTTGAACAACGTGAGAAATTATATAAATTAACAGATAAACTTATCTGTGCATTTGAAAACATATTTAACGTGCACAAATAAATTTATCTGTATCGTTAACATAATATAAAAGTTCCACAGATAAATTTATCTATACTGTTGGAAAAATATTAAAATGGCACAGATAAATTTATCTGTCTTGTTTGAACAACATGAGAAGTTATGTAAATTAACAAATAAATTTATCTGATAATTTGAAAACACATTTAAAGTGCACAGATAAATTTATTTGTATCGTTAATAGCATGTAAAAGGTCCACAGATAAATTTACATGTACGGTTGGAAGAACGTTGAAATGACACAGATAAATTTATTTGTCTTATTTGAACAACATAAAAAGTTATGTAAATAAACAGATAAATTTATATGTGCATTTAAAAGTACATTTAAAGTACACAAATAAATTTATCTGTATCATTAGCAATATGTAAAAAGTGCACAAATAAATTTATCTGTCTTGTTTATAGAACATATGAAGTAAATTGGATGTACAGATAAATATATATATACATTTGAAAACACATTTAATGTACACAAATAAATTTATCTGTATCGTTGACAATATATAACTGTTGTGTCTCAACAGATAAATTTATATATGCATTTAAAAGCACATTTAAAGTTTACAAATAAATTTATCTGTATCGTTGACAGCATATAAAAAGTTCACAGATAAATTTATATGCATGCTTGAAAGCACATTGGAAGTGCATAGATATAGCTAGCACTAAAAAGGCTACTCCTAGTAGAAGTGGTAGAATTATTCCAGCCTGCTTATCAGGATAAATAAAACAAGATATTATGGTACGCAAGGGAAAGGCAGGTAGGGGTTGGGCTCAGCTATAGCCTGGGCTTTCACCGACTTCTGAGTGACATAGGTAATGCCCTCCTGGTCAGTAATAATATCATAAGCAGCTGCAGAGGAAAAACCACCACTAGATGACCGCGATGCGTTCCATTTGTACGAATATTTATCTACGTGATTTAAATTTTACATATAAATTTATCTGTCCTATTAAACTTGCATTTAATGTGTTCTTACTGAATAGATAAATTTATCTGTCCTATTTAAAATATATTTATTTAAAACAGATAAATTTGTCTGTCTTATTTAATATATTTATTTGAAATAGATAAATATATCTATTTCATGTTTCGTTTAAACAAATATATAGTGTTTGTTTTCTTCAGTTGAATTTATATACTGCAACAATGGAAAGAGTACGTGGAAAGAGAGTCCTTGAAGATACCACAAAGAAAGAGAATCATAAAAAAGCAAAGATTGAAAAGGTATCACAAAAAAAAAGAATCTAATCCCCGACCGAAAGAGAATTACGTTCTACAACACCGCTATAACATTCTTACTACTGTGAAATTGCTGAAAAATGTCAATTTCACTGACCAGCAAGTAATAGAATTGATATTTTTGGATTTTGATTGAAGGTATTTGAAAAAATCTTATTTGTAGACTGATTTTCAATAACTGATTTTCTTAAATAAGCTGAAAGATGCAAATAAGCTTAAAACAATCAATCCCACAAGCAACAAATAAAAATAATCACAACTACACACGAGACGATAATTTTTACGTGGAAAACTCATAACCGGGTAAAAATCACGAGACCACACCGGGTCTAGAAAATCAAACACTATTAAAATGTTGGTTACAAGAGAATCTTACAAATCGACGTTATACCCACAACCAAATGTTTGAAAACCTACTCCTGTCGAATCCACGTACACCAACTCCTGTGCTTGACGGCCGCTGGAACCCACCACCGGACTTCAGTACTAACGGACTTCTCCACCATACTACAACACTTGAGAATCCTCTCAAGCGACTCCACGGATCCAAACTGATTGTTGAAGCTTTGTTTGTCTTGATGATTGGCTTAATTGAACGGAAGTTAAAGAATCATCAAGTTGTTGTAGACTAACTTGCGAGTATGTAGACTAGCTTACGAGTACAATGAATATTCTCCTAGGCTCTCTATGGCGGCTAGGTTTTCATAAAATAATAGGAGGCTCACATAATAAGAAGCCCTAGCTGCCTATTTATATTAAACAACCAAACCCTAACTGCTGTTGTTTTAAAAACTGGCCCACACGTACAGGACCGATTGATTGGTCTTTTCACACTTGCAGTTCTTTGTTGCAGATGTTTGAAACCGAGAGTTGTTGGAGACTGCTCGATAGACCGATCGATCGGTCTATCAAGCGGTTTGATACTGATGCTAGTTTTCACTGTTTTCTGCTTCTATTTTCTTGCGCTGCAATATCAAACCACAACCTCACAAGAACAAGTGTAAAAATATCAATAAATAAAATAAATAATATGAATGAACATTTGTTACAAATTTGCCAAACTAAAGACAAATTAAATCGATGCCAAAAAATCCATAACAATTTCTCTCTTTGACAATTTTGTGACAAAACCCAACAAGTCAACTAATCCAATTAAAATGAAAAAAAAAAAAACTAACACGACACAAGCAACAAGCAAGCAAAACCCTTTCACAAAAAAATACTCATACTCCCCCTCAAACTAAACTCTACAAAAAAAAACTTATACTCCCCCTCAAACAAAACTCACCCAAAAAAAATGACTCGACTCCTCCCCCTAAACCTCGACTCCCCATACACCAAACATCTAAGCCTAAGCCATCTATTTTCTCCCACTTTTTTGTCATGAATTGCTAAACAGACACAAGAAAAAAACAACTCTCTTTGAGGAGGGGACAAAATTAAGGAATAAGTACAAGTCTCAGGCATATTTGTATTCACTTAAAACCACAAAATCTATTCAAAGTGATTAAAACACACACAGAATTCAAGATACCCTATATTCATATATGAACAAACACAATCAGAGTAGATTCCATATGAAAAAGTGTGTGTGTGTGTGTCTTGAAAAATTTCCAAACACAAAGTTCAAATATTGACTGGGATCAAAAAGACTGAGTCACGTTTATTTATGAGAGATTAAGGATATCACAAAGTCAAACCAGCGTTGACCCAATTTACTTTATAGGTTAACTATCCCTCAATTAGAGATTGCAATTTTTTTTTTATTTTTTTTAATGCTTTCATAGGCGGCTTCACACTAATACGAACGAAAAAATAAGATTCGCATAGGTAGCCATTTTCTAAGCAAAATTTGGCACAAATTTTAAAGTGGCTGCACACTAATACGTACGAAAAGATAAGGTCCACATAGGTAGCTATTTCCTCAAATCAAACAAACAGAACCAAAAGGAGGAGGAAGTTTAAACATTAAGATCAAGTGGGTCGCCACTATGTGGTCATTTTGTGAAATCTTTAGATAACTGCAAGATAAAAGCGACAAAAAAAAAAAATAATCTCAAGTGCGAAAAATCTCTGCATCTATCAATGTTTAAGTGGTGTACATAATAGACTCATCCATGGTGTTGAAAAAATGAAAAAAAAGTAAATCTAATGTTAAATGTAAAGTACTATGGGTGGGTTCATTTTATAAGAAGGAAAAAGGATTCAAGTTTGAAACTCAAAGACTTTGCCTTTTTTCCTCCATTTCCTTAGCGACGAAGCACATAACAATGCGAGATTAATTATAGCTGAATTGAAACTCATTGGAGCAAGCAGGGCGGCCTTGGGGCAAACACAAGGAAATGGCTTTGGCCCCAAATTTGTGCAAAAATTAAGCCCCCAATTTAAAAAAAAAAAATTATACCTTAATTTTTTTTATATCAAACAACAAAAACAAACGTCTGCTGCGAAAAAACACAAACGTTGTGCGTCGCTGGTCGCCGCGTCGCTCGCCGTGCGTCGCAGCGCTCGTCGTGTCGCTGCGTCGCTCGCTGGAATCTTAGTCGTAATGGTAAATTCTTACTGGTTCTTTAACATTTTTTTCTAATCAGGAGTTTCTGAATCTCACCGGAGACTCAACGTTTTTTATTTTCTTTCCTAGTCGCAATGGTAAATTTGTACTGGTTCTTTCATGCCATTTTTCTAATCACGAGTTTCTGAATCTCACCGGAGACTCAGCTGATAGTTTCTGACTCTTGTTTTTGATTTTCTTTCTCTGAAGCCGCAAGGAGATTACATAGAGCTTCATAGGAAGAGGCATGGCTATCGCCATGACCACTTCGAGCGCAAGCGTAAGAAAGAGGCTCGCGAAGTTCACAAGCGTTCTGAAATCGCCCAGAAGGTTATACCACTTACCCCTCTCTCCCCTCTCTCTATCGCGCGCGCGCGCACAAAAAAAGGGCGCTGCAATTTATTTGTTCTTGAAGAAATTGCACAAATTTGGTGTAGAATTATTGATGTTAAGAGATTAAAAAATAGGAAAAGTGGGTAATTTTTGATTCCCCCCCTAGTTTCCATTGCAGTTAAGGGGATTAACATTAAAGAAATGTTACAAATGTTATTTGTTGGAGAATTTTGAAAACGGAAAGTGTTATTGAGCTTCAATTTTGAGTTCACACCAAAAGGTTTGTTCCCATAGATATATGTTTCATAGGAATATGTAGGTAATTTGGGATTTTGTTTTTCTTATTTGCCCTTGAAGTTAAAGGGATTAGAATTAAAAAAATGTTAAAATTGTTGTTTGTTGGAAAATTTTGAAAATCAAAAGTGTGATTGAGCTTTAATTTTGAGTTCACACCAAAAGGGGTGTTCCGAGAGATATATGTTTCACATGAATATGTATATATGGCATATCATGTTCATTTTTTTTTAAAATTTGAATTAAACATACACTGGGTATCAAGGGTAAGATGTTCGCTAAGAAACGCTACAAGGAGAAGGCCCCTGATGAAGAAAATGTGAGTATTGAGTTCAGTTTTTATTTTTTTGTTAGTATCCTCCTAATAGATTTCTTGAGTTGTCGTATGGATCCTTATAACATCTATAATTTTTGTGTTGTTGTTTTACTATGTTTAGTTTGTTCAGTTCAAAAATAATACTTTGGTCATTGGGTATTTTTGGTTTCTTTTTAAATATTGTATATTGATCATTGTTGCTTTGAATTCATTAAAATCGTATGAAAAATTCATTAGTAGGATGAAAGTTATCTTGTTGGTTGCTATTTAATTTTATATTAAATAGCAAAATGTCATCTTCGCTTGGATGAATTTTGCCTTAGCTTCTTTAGTAAATCCTTTTACATTGTAGAAGGTAATGTTGAATATTTATGAGCTAATAAATTGTAATGTGAATATAGTTTTAAGCCCAATATCATAATCAATTTTTAGCATAGGATCCTCCTAATAGATTTCTCGAGGTGTCTTACGGACCCTTATAACATCTATAACTTTTGTGGTGTTGTTTTACTCTGTTTAGTTCGTTCAGTTTAGAAATGATACTTTGATCATTGGGTATTTTTGGTTTCTTTTTAAATATTGTATATTGATCATTGTTGCTTTGAATTCATTAAAATTGTATGAAAGATTCATTTAGTAGGATAAAAATTATCTTGTTGGTTGCTATTTAATTTTTTATTAAATAGCAAAATGTCGTCTTCGCTTGGATGAATTTTGCCTTAGTTTCTTCAGTAAATCCTTTTACATTGTAGAAGGTAAGGTTGAATATTTATGAACTAATAAACTGTCATGCGAATATAGTTTTAAGCCCAATATCATAATCAATTTTTAGCATAAGATTCTCCTAATAGATTTCTCGAGGTGTCTTACGGATCCTTATAGCATCTATAACTTTTGTGGTGTTGCTTTACTCTGTTTAGTTCGATCAGTTCAGAAATGATACTTTGGTCACTGGGTATTTTTGGTTTCTTTTTAAATATTGTATGCTGATCATTGTTGCTTTGAATTCATTAAAATCGTATGAAAGATTCATTTGTAGGATAAAAGTGATCTTGTTGGTTGCTATTTGATTTTATATTAAATTGCAAAATGTCAACTTCGTTTGGATGAATTTTGCCTTAGCTTATTCAGTAAATCCTTTTACATTGCAGAAGGTAAGGTTGAATGTTTATGAACTAATAATCAAATGTTATGTGAATATAGTTTTAAGCCCATTATCAGAATTAATTTTTAGCATAGGATCCTCCTAATAGATTCTCGAGGTGTCTTATGGATCCTTATAACATCTATTATAACTTTTGTAGTGTTGTTTTACTCTATTTAGTTCGTTCAGTTCAGAAATGATACTTTGGTAATTGTGTATTTTTGGTTTTCTTTTTAAATATTGTATATTGATCATTGTTGCTTTGAATTCATTAAATTGTATGAAAGATTCATTAGTAGGATGAAAGTGATCTTGTTGGTTGTTATTTAATTTTATATTAAATAGAAAAATGTTGTCTTCATTTGGATGAATTTTGCCTTAGCTTCTTCAGTAAATCCTTTTACATTGTAGAAGGTAAGGTTGAATATTTATGAACTAATAATCAGCTGTTATGTGAATATAGTTGTAAGCCCAATATCAGAATCAATTTTTAGCATAGGATCATGCAACTATGATTTTTTTCCCTTTTTTGCCCCTTTTGCCTTTGCGTTTCTCTCCACTTGATGCTTTAAGAAAAGTAGTACTTAATGCTGTAGGGTCAGAGAGAATTGGGCCCTTTTCTACACAAAAAGAGAAGAATTGATTTGAATATTTGAAAGCCATGAAGGGACAAATTAAATTAATAAGATATCT
>JAOTRH010124604.1:0-14601 GCA_034768845.1 Heliamphora exappendiculata
GTGCCATTAGCTCAAAGGATTAGAAATTTAGTAAAAAAGGGCCAATAATAATGAGAATAAGTTTTTCTAAAACATTTGGCTAAAAATGGATAAAAAATAGTTTTGAACTTTTGACATACCCTCACTATTTTGGTCATAATTTTTTTTCCAAAAAGAATTTTCTTGTGAGAGTAGCCTTGTGGGAAAGAAGACTTATGGGGCTTTGATTTGAGTTTAAAAATGACCCAATTCAGAGTCCAAATGAGGGAGATATGATCAAAATAAGTTAACCCTGCGCAGTCAGTCCGCTCGAGCAGACGTCGGGCACTTGAGCGCCCAACCTTCTGCCATGTGAGCACTCGAGTGAACAGGGCTCCACTTGAGCGCACTGGTACCTGAGAGAACCCCAAATTTGCCCCTATTTTTAGCTTCAAACCTCTAAACACATAATCCCTCTTTAAACATGCTTTAAATCATCATTTTTAACTAAAAAACACTAGATTCAAGTCTGAAAACTCCTTTTTAATACAATAAATCATTAATTTCATGGGTAATTGCCTCCCAAGAACCTCCATTTTCATGAAAACTAACTCAACCCACACACAAATCT
Organism: Heliamphora exappendiculata; assembly: GCA_034768845.1. Taxonomy (NCBI): domain Eukaryota; kingdom Viridiplantae; phylum Streptophyta; class Magnoliopsida; order Ericales; family Sarraceniaceae; genus Heliamphora; species Heliamphora exappendiculata. The sequence continues at coordinate 590 of JAOTRH010124604.1, forward strand.
ACCAATATGTTAATTTAGCATGCAATGGACTCAATTTTTAGTCATTTACACAAAATATCAACCCAAATCTATGCTAGACATGTGAGATAATCTAAATCCTACCTTAGATTGGATCAAAAGCGTGTGATTTCTTCAAATCTCCCTCTTAAGGCTTGAATGTTGGACTTCTTTGCCCTCCCAAAGCTTTATCTTCAAACTCCTTACTCCAAAACTTGATCTTCACCTTGCTCACCCTTAATCAAGCCTTGATCTTCGTGATTTGAGAATGGAGGGTTACGGTTTCTTGAGGTGGAGAAGATTCTCCGTCAAGGAGAGGAAATGAAGAGAGAGAAAGAAGAGATGAAGAATGGCTTTTGGGTTTTCTCATGTGACCCACATATATGTATATGTATTATTTATTTATTTTTCCCCAATTTTCTCCAAGGTTCGCGAACCTTCTAACTGATTCCAATAGCCCGCGCGAGCGGTTGTTCCTAAACCTACATCTCAACAAATTTCTTAAACTAAACTTAAATCTCCAACCTCAGTCTTATTATCTCATTCCAATTTTTCTCGTAATTATGTTGTTAATATTAATCATTATTTTATATCTTAAGAATCATTATTCAACTCATTAATTCGATCACGGACCTCCATATCATTAAAACTCATACTCTAATTTTTTGTCACACCAAAATATTTAACTGAAAGCGAAGATGAACAAAACAAAATAAATACATACCGGATTGTCACAACCTTCTCCCCTTAGGAATTTTGTCCACGAAATTCGATCCTTCTTATGGCTCAAAAAGCTCGGGATATTTAGATCGAATATCTCACTCTCTCTCCCAGGTCACTTTGTCTACACCATGATGTCGCCAGAACACCTCGGGATATTTAGATCGAATATTTGACTCTCTTTCTCAGGTCGCTTTGTCTACACCATGATGTCACCAAAACACCGTTACATAGGATAGAGTCTTTGCTCGCAAAACATGTTACCGGGTATCCAGAATCTTCACTGGTAGTTCTTCGTAAGAAATATCATCTCGTTGGCTCAACTCTGATAAATCTGTCATGTGTGAGGGGTCAGGCTCATATTTTCGTAATATCGATACATGAAAAACATCGTGTACAGATGAAAGCCGCAGTGGCAAAGCAAGTCGATACGCTACTTCCCCAATTCGTTCCAGTATCTCGAAAGCTTCTATGAAATGTGGTGACAACTTTTTGGCTTTTCCAAACCTTACCAAGCCTTTCTTCGGTGACACCTTTAAAAGTACAAAATTCCCTACATCAAACGATAATGGTCGTCTTAGTCTATCGGCATAACTTTTTTGGCAACTCTGGCCGTGGTCAAACGCATTCGAATTGTGGCAATCTTCTCAGTTGTTTGTCTCACTAATTCGGGACCTAACAGTGAGGCTTCTCCAACCTCGGTCCAACACAACGGAGATCTACATGGTCTTCCATACAAGACTTCGTACGGGGCCATCTCCATACTTGCTTGGTAATTATTGTTGTATGCGAACTCAACTAGCGGTATGCGATCTTCCCACGAACCACCAAAGTCCAACACACAAGCTCGCAACATATCTTCTAAAATTTGAATTGTACGCTCGGACTGACCATCGGTTTGAGGGTGAAATGCTGTACTAAAGAGTAAACTAGTTCCCAACGCTGCTTGCAAGCCCAGTTAAAATAGTGAGGTGAACCGGGGGTCTCTATCCGATACTATCGATATGGGTACGCCATGTCATCGTACTATCTCTTGAACATAGAGTCTTCCTAACTTATCCACTGAGTCGGTTGTACACATTGGTAGAAATGTGTAGATTTTGTCAATCGATCCATAACTACCCATATTGCGTTGCGTCCCTTTGGTGACGTAGGAAGGCTAAAAACAAAATCTATCGTCATGTGTTCTCACTTTCATTCTGAAACTGGTAATGGTTGAAGCATGCCCGTCGGTCGTTGATGTTCTTCTTTCACTTGTTGACATGTGAGACACTTAGTGACAAATAAAGCCATATCCTTTTTCATGCATTTCTGCCAAAATTGTCGTCGAAGATCATGACACATATTTGTAGTTCCCGGATGCATCGCCAAGTCTAGAGTGGTGAAAATCTCGTAACACTTCTTCACGACAAACCTCAGGTGCAAATAGTTTTCCCATAAATCTCAAGCCTTGGTTCGATAAATTGGTCCATCCTTCGGCATTCTCCTTGTTGGTGGAACGTTTCCCATACATTTGTGCTTCTTTATCAAGCGAATGGGCCTCCATGACATAATGTATTAGAATAGATTGAGAGACTATAATGGACAAGGTCCACGATCCTCGGTCTCACCAAGATTAAAGTCAAATTCTCCAACCTCTTCCTACATTTTCCATTCTCGTATCGCAATCTGAGCTAAAAATTTCAAGGACTTTCAACTGAGGGTATCTGCTACAACATTCGCCTTACCCGGATGATAATGCAAACTAAAATTATAGTTGCCCAGGTATTCCATCTATCTCATCTGTCTCAAATTTAAATCCTTCGGCAAAAAAAGGGTATTTGAGACTCATATGGTCGGTGAAAACTTCAAATCGTTCTTCATAAAGGTAATGCCTCCACATCTTCAATGCAAAAACAACGGCTGCTAATTCTAAATCATGTGTTGGTTAGTTCCTTTCATGCGTTTTCAGTTGTCTTGATCTATACGCCACAACTTTGTCCGGCTACATCAGAACACACCCTATCCTTCATGAGATGTGTCACAATATATTTCATAACCAAGACCTCTCTCAGGTATGATCAGTATCGGCACACTGGTTAATCGATTCTTTAATTCTCAGAAAGCATCTTCGCAAGCATCACTCCACGTGAATTTAACTCCTTTTCGAGTGAGTCATGTCAAAGGTGATGCTAAACGGGAGAAATCCTTTACAAAATGGCGATAATACCCTGTAAGGCCTAAGAAACTTCTAATGAGATCAAACACACCATGTGGTCTTTTTCAATATCTCACGGCCTCTACTTTGGATGGATCAACAGTTACTCTGTCTTTCGACACAACATGTCCCAAAAATTTTTACTTCAGGCAACTAAAATTCACATTTCTCATACATAGCATAAAGCTTGTGTTCCCTTAAAAGTTGAAGTGCCACTAGTAAATGCTCCTCATGAACTTCTCGAGTTGGAGAATAAATCAAAATGTCATCAACAAAAACTAGTACAAATTGATCAAGGTAAGGTCGAAAGATTCGATTCATCAAATCCATGAAAGTTGCGGGGGCATTCGTTAAACGAAAGGGAATCACCAAAAATTTATAGTGTTCGTAACGAGTATGAAATGCAGTTTTGGGTATATCATCCTCCCGGACCCTTAGTTGATAATAACCCGATCAAAAAATAAATCTTCGAAAAACACGCAGAACCCTTCAGTTGGTCAAATAGATCATCAATCCTGGGCATCGGATATTTATTCTTCACCGTAACTTGATTCAACTTTCGATAATCGATACATAATCGCAACGAACCGTCTTTCTTTTTACCAAACAATGTCGGTGCTCCCCATAGCAAGACACTAGGACGAATGAAGCCCTTGTCCAACAAGTCCTGCAACTGAATTTTTAGTTCTCTCAACTTCGCTGGAGCAAAACGATAGGATGGCACCGATATTGGAACAGTCCCTAGGAAAAGCTCAATAGAAAATTCAACTTCTCTATGTGGCGGTAGTTCAAACAATTCTTCCGGAAACACATCACTAAACTCGCTCACCAACGATGGAAGCTCTCCTCGTACAGAAGGATCATCCTTAGTTACAAGGGTGGATAAAATAGTATGCACATTAGTTAAATGATTCACGTCACTCGGACGAGATGCCATTTTATCATCTTTATCCCCCACATAAAAGAAAGAATCTTCTTCTGGAGTATACAAGAAAATCCTTCATCGATCACAATCAATAAACGATACCATAAATCATATCCATAGCTAATACTCCAAGATGTAAGAAAATATTGTGTATAACAAGCAAAGGTTTTAACAAAACAATCAAAGTTTCAAAATTACATCCCCAGATTTACCACAAATGTTTAGAGTAGCATATGACATTAACTATCCCTTTCATTTCATCATTTTTCTTAGTTTAATGTACAACAAAAACAAAGGACATCATAGCTTCATCTTACTGGCTCTTCCCAAAAGCTTCCATAGCTTTGGTGTCATCCCGCTCTTCGAAAACTAAAATTTGTTTGACATATATACATGAGTCGAAGCTCGTAGGATAAAGATTAACTTATATATAATGTATGATTTGTGAGGTGTGAGGGGTGTAACCGAAATAAATATGCATGTTTATCCAAATCATTACTTTTTAACACACACTCATGCACACGAAATCACTTCCACTTACCTATTTGTTTTCCATCCATAAATCATTCATTTAATTTTGCTGGTTTTCACAAAATCATACCACCTCTAATGAACCGGTGTTGGGTGCAACTTATAGAAACTCTCCCTATTAATTCCCAATAGGCTACGTGAAGTCAATGGGTAATAGATAGCTCTAAACAACACCACATTTCGGGGGCTAACCCGTGGGCATGTGGTCCCCATCCTGCGCAAGTTTTCGATCTTTTATCGTTAAGCCGCTAGGCCTACTTAATCCACATCAATCCATACGGTTCATTATTGGTTAAAAACTCGGGAGTCCAACCCAAAAATGGTTCCTTTCCCAATAATTGCCATTATACACTATTTTGATTCTAAACCCAAATTTTCCATTAAATTTCCAAATCACATGTATCACAACGTTCATTATATAACTTCTCATAATCACATTGTTTCTTCCATATTACCAAATACCAATAACACAAAGTTGATAGCAAGAAGGTCACATCATTTTAAAAAGGTAACACCCATCATGTATACATACATATCAACTTTAAACTCACATTTAATGAAAAAGAAAACCCGATAAATTTGTCCAATGCATGCCTCCCAACTCAATCTATATATATATATATATATATATATGTATATATATATATAGGTGTGCCATTAGCTCAAGGGACTAGAAGTTTAGTGAAAAAGGGCAAATATAAAAGAGAATAAGTTTTTCTAAAACATTCGGCTAAAAATAGATAAAAAATGGTTTGAAACTTTTGACGTACCCCTCTTTAAACAGTTTTTCTAAGTTTTTCTGCAAAAAGAATTTTCTTGTGAGAGTAGTCATGTTGGAAATAGGACTTTTGGGGCTTCGATTTGAGTATAAAAATGACCCAATTCATAGTCTGAATTATAGAGATATGATCAAAAGAAGTTAGCCCTGCGCAGTCAATCTACTCGAGCAGACGTCGGGCGCTCGAGCGCCCAACCTTCTGCCATGTGAGTGCTCGAGCAAATAGGGCTCCGCTCGAGCACGTTGGTACCCGAGAGCACCCTAGATTTGCCCCTATTTTAAGCTTTAGACCTTCAAACACATAACCCCTCTTTAAACATGCTTCAAATCTTCATTTCTAACACAAAAACACTAGATTCAAGTCTCAAAACTCCTTTTTAATACAACAAATCATCAATTTCATGGGTAATCGCCTCCCAAGAACCTCTATTTTCATGAAAACTAACTCAACCCACACAAAAATCTAACAATATGTTAATCTAGCATGCAATGGACTCAATTTTTACTCATATATACAAAATATCAACCCAAATCTACACAAGACATGTGAGATAATCTAAATCCTACCTTGGATTGGCTCAAAAGGATGTGATTTATTCAAATCTCCCTCCTAGGGCTTGAATGTTGGATTTCTTTGCTCTCCCAAAGCTTTATCTTCATTCACCTTGCTCCAAAGCATGATCTTCACCTTGCTCACCCTTGATCAAGCCTTGATCTTCTAGATTTGAGAATGGAGGGTTAGGGTTTCTTGAGGTGGAGAAGATTCTCCCTCAAGGAGAGGAAACGAAGAGAGAAAGAAGAGATGAAGAATGGCTTTTAGGTTTTCTCACTTGACGCACATATATGTATATTTTTTGTTTATTTATTTTTCCCAAATGTTCTCCAAGGCTCGCAAACCTTCTAACTGATTCTGATAGCCCGCTCGAGCAGTGGCTCCTGAACCTGAATCTCAGCAAATTTCTTAAACTAAACTCAAATCTCCAACCTCACTCTTATTTTCTCATTCCAATTTTTCTCATAATTATGTTGTTATTATTAATCATTATTTTATCTCTTAAGAATCATTCTTTAACTCATTAATTCGATCACAGACCTCCATATCATTAAAACTCATACTCTAATTTTTTGTCACACCATAATATTTAACCAAAAGCAAATATCAACAAAACAAAATAAATACATACCAGATTGTCACAACCTTCCGCCCTTAGGAATTTTGTCCCCGAAATTCGATCATTCTTATGACTCAAAAAGCTCAGGATATTTAGATAAGATATATGACTCTCTTTCCCAGGTCGCTTCGTCCACACCATGACGTCGCCAAAACACCTTTACATAGGATAGAGTCTTTCCTTGTAAAACTTATTGCCGAGTATCCAGAATCTTCACCGGTAGTTCTTCGTAAGAAACATCGTCTCATAGGCTCAACGCTGACCAATTTATCACGTGCGAGGGGTCGGGCTTATATTTTCGTAACATAGACACATGAAAACATCATGTATAGATGAAAGCCACTGTGGAAAAGCCAGTCGATACGCTACTTTCCCAATTCGTTCAAGTATCTTGAAAGGTCCTATGAACCGTGGTGACAACTTTCTGCCTTTGCCAAACCTTACCAAGCCTTTCTTCAGTGACACCTTTAAAAATATAAAATCCCCTACATCAAACGATAATGGTCGTCTTCGTCTATCGGCATAACTTATTTAGCGACTCTGGGCAGTGATCAAACACCTTCATATTGTGGCAGTCTTCTTGGTTGTTTCCCTCACTAATTCGGGACCTAACAGTGAGGCTTCTCAAACTTCGGTCCAACACAACGGAGATCTACATGGTCTTCTATATAAGGCTTCGTACGGGGCCATCTCCATACTTTCTTGGTAACTATTGTTGTATGTGAACTCAACTAGCGGTAGGTGATCTTCTCACGAACCAGAAAAGTCCAACACACAAGCTCACAACATATCTTCTAAAATTTGAATTGTACGCTCGGACTGACCATCGATTTGAGGGAGAAATGCTGTACTGAAGAGTAAACTAGTTCCCAAAGCTGCTTACAAGCCCTACCATAATCTTGAGGTGAACCGGGGGTCTCTATTTGATACTATCAACATGGGTATGCCATGTAATCGTATTACCTCTTGAACATAGAGTCTTCCTAACTTATCCACTGAGTTTGTTGTACGCATTGATAGAAAATGTGCAGACTTCGTCAATCGATCCACAAATACCCATATTGCGTTGCGTCCCTTCGGTGACCTAGGAAGGCCGAAAACAAAATCCATCATCACGTGTTCCCACGTCCATTCTGAAACTGGTAATGGTTAAAGCATGTCCGCCGGTCGTTGATGTTCTGCTTTCACTTGTTGACATGTGAGACACTTAGCGACAAATAAAGCCACATCCTTTTCATGCCTTTCCACCAAAATATTCGTTGAAAATCATGACACATCTTTGTAGTTCCAGATGCATCGTGAGTCTAGAGTGGTGAAAATCTCGTAGCACTTCTTCACGACAAACCTTAGGTACAAATAGTCTTCCCATAAATCTTAAGCCTTGGTTCGGTAAATTGGTCCATCCTTCGGCGTTCTCCTTGTTGGTGACACGTTCCCTATACATTTGTGCTTTTTTATCAAGATGCTAGGCCTCCATGACACGGTGTATCAGAATAGGTTGAGAGACTATAGCGGATAATGTAACACGATCCTCAATCTCACCAAGATTAAAGTCAAATTCTCCAACCTCTTCTAACATTTTCCATTCTCGTATCGCAATCTGAGCTAAAGATTTCAAAGACTTTCGACTGAGGGCATCTGCTACAACATTTTCCTTGCCCGGATGAAAATGTAAACTAAAATCATAGTCGTCCAGGTATTCCATCCATCTCATCTGTCTCAAATTTAAATCCTTCTACGAAAAGAGGTATTTGAGATTCTTATGGTTGGAGAAAACTTTAAACCGTTGTCCATAAAGGTAATGCCTCCACATCTTTAACGCAAAAATAACGGTTGCTAATTCTAAGTCATGTGTTGGGTAGTTCCTTTCATGCGTTTTCAGTTGTCTTGATCCATACCCCACAACTTTGTCCTGCTGCATTAGAACACACCCTAATCCGTTATGAGATGCATCACAATATACTTTATAACCAAGACCTCTCTCAGGTATGATCAGTATCGACGCACTAGTTAATCGATTCTTTAATTCTCAAAAATCATCTTCGTAAGCATCACTCCACGTGAATTTAGTTCTTTTCGAGTGAGTCATGTCAATGGTGACACTAAATGGGAGAAATCCTTTACAAAATGGCTATAATACCCTGGAAGGCCTAAGAAACTTCTAATATCAAACACAATCTGTGCTCTTTTCCAATCTTGCACGACCTCTACATTAGATAGATCAACAGTTACTCCGTCTTTCGACACAATATGTCCCAAAATTTTTATTTCAGGCAACCAAAATTCACATTTCTCATACTTAGCATAAAGCTTGGGTTCCCTTAAAAGTTGAAGTGCCACACGTATAAATATAGCTGAAGGGACTAGACGTTTAATTGAAAGAGCCAATAATAATGAGAATAAATTTTTCTAAATCATTCGGCTAAAAATGGGTGAAAAAGGGTTTTGAACTTTTGACATATCCTCACTATTTTGGTCATAACTTTTTCTACAAAAAATAGTTTCTTATGATAGTAGTCTTGTTGGAAAGAGGACTTCCAGAGCTTTGATATGAGTATAAAAAAGACCCCATTCAGAATCTGAATTAGGGAGATATCATTAAAAGAAGTTAGCCATGTGCAGTTAGTCCGCTCGAGCGCCCAACCTTCTTCCATGTGAGTGCTCGAGCGAACAGGGCTCTGCTCAAGCACGTTGGTACCCGAGAGAACCCCAGATTTGCCACTTTTTTGAGCTTTATACCTCCAAACACATAACCCCTCTTTAAACATGCTTCAAATCTTATTTTTAACTCAAAAACACTAGATTCAAGTCCCAAAACTCCTTTTTAATACAACAAATCATCAATTTCATGCGTAATTGCCTCCCAAGAACCTCCATTTTCATGAAAACTAACTTTACCTACACACAAATCTACCAATATGTTAATTTAGCATGCAATGAACTCAATTTTTACTCATATACACAAAATATCAACCTAAATCTATGCAAGACATGTGAGATAATCTAAATTCTACCTTGGATTGGCTCAAAAGCATGTGATTTCCTCAAATCTCTCTCCTAGGGCCTGAATGTTAGATTTCTTTGCTCTCCCAAAACTTTATCTTCAATCTCCTTGCTCCAAAGCTTGATCTTCACCTTGCTCACCCTTGATCAAGCCTTGATCTTCAAGATTTGAGAATGGAGAGTTTGGGTTCTTGAGGTAAAAAAGATTCTCCCTGAAGAAGAGGAAACGAAGAGACAGAAAGAAGAGATGAAGAATGGCTTTTGGGTTTTCTCACGTCACCCACATATATGTATATATATTATTTATTTATTTTTCCCAAATGCTCTTCAAGGCTCGCGAACCTTCTAACTGATCCTGGTAGCCCCCTCGAGCGGTGGTTCCTGATCCTGAATCTTAGCAAATTTCTTAAACTAAACTCAAATCTACAACCTCACTCTTATTATCTCATTCCAATTTTTCTCATAATTATGTTGTTAATATTAATCATTATTTTATATCTTAAGAATCATTCTTTAACTCATTAATTCGATCACGGACCTCCATATCATTAAAACTCATACTCTAATTTTTTGTCACACCATAATATTCAACCGAAAGCGAAGATCAACAAAACAAAATAAATACAAATCGAATTTTTACAAGCTTCCCCCTTAGGAATTTCATCCCCGAAATTCGATCCTACTTATGACTAAAAAAGCTCGGGATATTTAGACCGGATATCTGACTCTCTTTCCTAAGTCCCTTCGTCTATACCATGATGTCGCCATAACACCTTTACATAGGATAAATTCTTTCCTCGTAAAATTTGTTGCTGGGTATCCAGAATCTTCACCGGTAGTTCTTCGTAAGAAACATCGTCTCGTAGGCTCAACTCTGACCAATCTATCACGTGCGAGAGGTCGGGCTAACATTTTCATAACATCGACACATGAAAAATATCGTGTACGGATGAAAGCCACGGTGTTAAAGCCAGTCGATACGCTACTTCCCCAATTTGTTCAAGTATCTCGAAAGGTCCTATGAACCATGGTAACAACTTTCCGCCTTTGCAAAACCTTACCAAGCCATTGTTCGGTGACACCTTTAAAAATATAAAATCCCCTACATCAAACGATAACGGTCATTTTCATCTATCGGCATTACTTTTCTTGCGAATCTGAGCCGTGATCAAACGCCTTCAAATTGTGGCAATCTTCTTTGTTGTTTCCCTCACTAATTCGGGACCTAACAGTGAGGCTTCTCCAAATTTGGTCTAACAGAACGGAGATCTACATTGTCTTCCATACAAGGCTTCGTACGGGGCCATCTCCAGACTTGCTCGGTAACTATTGTTGTATGCGAACTCAACTAGCGGTAGGTGATCTTTCCACGAACCACCAAAGTCCAATACATAAGCTCGCAACGTATCTTCTAAAATTTGAATCGTACGCTCGGACTGACCATTGATTTGAGGGTGAAATGTTGTATTGAATAGTAAACTAGTTCCCAAAGCTGCTTGCAATGCCTGCCAAAATTGTGAGGTGAATCGGGGGTCTCTATCCGACACTATCGATATGGGTACGCCATATAATCGTACTATCTCTTGAACATAAAGTCTTCCTAACATATCCACCGAGTTAGTTGTACGCATTGGTAGAAAATGTGCAGACTTCGTCAATCGATCCATAATTACCCATATTGCGTTGCATCCCTTCGGTAACCTAGGAAGGCCGAAAACAAAATCCATCATCACGTGTCCCCACTTCCATTCTGAAACTAGTAATGGTTGAAGCATGCCCGCCAGTCGTTGATGTTTTGCTTTCACTTGTTGACATGTGAGACACTTAGTGACGAATAAAGCAACATCCTTTTTCATGCCTTTCCACCAAAATTGTCGTCGAAGATCATGACACATCTTTGTAGTTCCCGAATGCATCGCGAGTCTAGAGTGGTGAAAATCTCGTAGCACTTCTTCACGATAAACCTCATGTACAAATAATCTTCCCGTAAATCTCAAGCCTTGGTTCGGTAAATTGGTCCATCCTTCGACGTTCTTCTTGTTGGTGACATGTTCCCCATACATTTATGCTTCTTTATCAAGCTGCTATGCCTCCATGACACGGTGTATCAGAATAGGTTGAGAGACTATAGCAGACAAGGTAACACGACCCTTGGTCTCGCCAAGATTAAAGTCAAATTCTCCAACCTCTTCCAACATTTTCCATTCCCGTATCGCAATCTGAGCTAAAGATTTCAAGGACTTTCGACTAAGGGCATGCGCTACAACATTCGCCTTGCCCGGATGATAATGCAAACTAAAATCGTAGTCACCCAGGTATTCCATCCATCTCAAATTTAAATCCTTCTACGAAAAGAGGTATTTGAGACTCTTATGGTCATAGAAAACTTCAAATCGTTCTCTATAAAGGTAATGCCTCCACATCTTTAACGTAAAAACAACGGCTGCTAATTCTAAATCATGTGTTGGGTAGTTTCATTCATGCATTTTCAGTTGTCTTGAACCATACGCCACAACTTTGTCCTGCTGCATCAGAACACACCCTAGTCCTTCATGAGATGTATCACAATATACTTCATAATCAAGACCTCTCTCAGGTATCATCAGTATCGGCGCACTAGTTAATCGATTCTTTAATTCTCAGAAAGCATCTTCATAAGCATCACTCCACATGAATTTAACTCCTTTTTGAGTGAGTCGTTTCAAAAGTGACGCTAAACGGGAGAAATCCTTTACAAAACGGGGATAATACCCTGCAAGACCTAAGAAACTTCTAATATCAAACACACTCTGTGGTCTTTTCCAATCTTGCACGGCCTCTACTTTAGATAGATCAACAGTTACTCTATCTTTCGACACAACATGTCCCAAAAAAATTTCTTCAGGCAACCAAAATTCGCATTTCTCATACTTAGCATAAAGCTTGCGTTCCCTTAAAAGTTGAAGTGCCACACGTAAATGCTCCTCATGAAATTCTTGAGTCGGAGAATAAATCAAAATGTCATCAACAAAAACCACTACAAATTGATCAAGGTAAGGCCGGAAGATTCGATTCATTAAATCCATGAAAGTTGCAGGGGCATTCGTTAAACGAAAGGGCATCACCAAAAATTCGTAGTGCCCGTAACGAGTACGAAATGCAGTCTTGGGTATATCATCCTCCCGAACCCTTAGTTGATAATAACCCGATCTCAAATCAATCTTCGAAAAACCCACAGAACCCTTCAGTTAGTCAAATAGATCACCAATCCTGGGCATTAGATATTTATTCTTCACCGTAACTTGATTCAACTTTCAATAATTGATACATAATCCCAACGAACAGTCTTTCTTTTTAACAAACAATGCCGGTGCTCCCCATGACGAGACACTAGGGCGAATGAAGCCCTTGTCCAACAAGTCTTGCAACTGAATCGTTAGTTCTCTCAACTCCGCTGGAGCGAAACGATAGGATGGCACTGATATTGGAACAGTCCCTGGGATAAGCTCAATAGAAAATTCAACTTCTCTATGTGGCAGTAGTTTGAACAATTCTTCCGAAAACACTTCACTAAACTCGCTCACCGCCGATGGAAGCTCTCCTTGTATGGAAGGATCATCCTTAGTTATAAGGGTGGATAGAATCATATGCACATTACTTAAATGATTCACGTCACTGGGTCGATATGTCATCTTATCATCTTTATCCCCCACATAAAAGAAATAATCTCCTTCTGGAGTATACAAGAAAATCATTCATCGATCACAGTCAATAAACGATACCATAAATCATATCCATAGCTAATACTCCAAGACATAAGAAACTATTGTATATAACAAGCAAAGGTTTTAACAAAACAATCAAAATTTCAAAATTACATCCCCAAATTTACCAAAAATGTTTAGAGTAGCATACAACATTAACTATCCCTTTTATTTCATCATTTTTCTTAGTTTAATGTACAACAAAAACAAAGGACATCATAGCTTCATCTTACTGGCTCTTCCCAAAAGCATCCATAGCTTTAGTGTCACCCCGCTCTTCAGAACCTAAAATTTGTTTGACAAATATACATGAGTCGAAACTCGTAGGATAAAGATTAACTCATTTATTATGCATGATTTGTGAGGTGTGATTGGTGTAACCAAAATAAATATGCACGTTTATCCAAATTATTACTTTTTAACACACTCATGCACACGAAATTACTTCCATTTAACTGTTTGTTTTCCATCCATAAATCATTCATTTTATTTTGCTGGTTTTCACAAAATCGTATCACCTCTAATGAGCCGGTGTCGGGTGCAGCTTATAGAAACCCCTCCCTATTAATTCCCAATGAGCTACGCGAAATGATTTGGTAATAGATAACTCTATAACTCACCACGACACAACACCACATTTCAGGGACTAACCCGTGGGCATGTGGTCCCCATCTTGCGCAAGTTTCTGGTCTTTCACTGCGGACCCACTATGGCAACTTAATCCATATCAATCCATACGATTCATTATTAGTTAAAAACCCGGGAGTCCAACCCACAAATGGTTCCTCTCCCAGTAATTGCCATTATACACCATTTTGATTCCAAACCCAAATTTTTCATTAAATTTCCAAATCACATATATCACAACATTCATTATATAACTTCTCATATTCACATTGTTTCTTCTATTTTACCAAATACCAATAACATAAGGTTAATAGCAAGA